>JALIRR010003784.1:22500-25000 GCA_023091755.1 Montipora sp. Colony 1 RG-2022 | reverse complement strand
TCATATATTTCGACAAGCAAAGAAGCTCTTAGAAGATTACGACAGTTACAAATTCCGCGGAAGCCAAAAGCAAACTCGGAAGGCCCGAATAAAAAAATCAGGCTTAAAATTTGCGTGATGAAAATTCGAGACCTCGTTAATACTAGCACAAGCAACGCTCATCTGTAAAATCTGACAAGGACTCATGCAAGATTTGTCCAATAGTTTAAAGACAGTGTGCCGTTAATGGCAAATGGCACCTCGCTAATTGCCAGAAATGATGAAAATCCTGGTATGCTAGCAAGTTACTCCCTTTGAATACTTGCCCGCTATCCTAGGCTGACGGGAAAGAAATTAGCCCTAAAGTTCACTTAGCATAGATCAAAGTAAAAAGAAAAAGGTTCTTAATGTTGACAGTTTCGATGACTGTCAGCCGGCTATCTTTATTAGCTAACAAGGTGACTTTTGTCGAATGTTAAATGTGACCTTACACAGCAAAACTGATACTTAATAAAAGTTATATACTATTCACCTTGTTAGTTTTGATAAAGATTATAGCTGACAGTCATCGACAATGTCAACATGAAAAATCTTTTCTTTTTATTGGGAGGGGGGGGGGGGGGAGGGTCATTTGCTAGCCTCATGAATATCTTTAACAATAACCCTGAAATTAAATAGCTTTCCTTCAGATTGGCTAAATAATTCATCACCTCAGCCTTCGCTGTTCTCTGCAAACCCTAATCATTAGTCGTGGTGTTTTTTAAACCAAGAATCCATGATCATAACCTGTGCGCAGTTTGATAAATAAACATTGGCAATTTCAGTTTAATTACAGACGTGATCAGCGAGAAAACGTTGAAACCTTCGCCAGGAAATTTTTATGGTTTTAAGAAGCTTCGTCTTTCACACTGACAGTAACGTATCTTTTCTTTTTTGCTGAAAGTACTTTAAAACTCCAAATAGCACTTGTTCTCTCAACTTATTAAAAGGCACTCACTCTGAATTCACAACCATGAATGAAAAACGGGCACGGTACTTCCGCGTGAGGACACTCCTTGGTCAAGTGGTCATTCAACATGTCACGTGGTATAGTCTCCTTTCCGCAGAGTATATGACATTTTAAGGGAAATTTCCGGCACAAACCAAAATGATCCTGCAGATAAACAGAAGACAATAACTTTTGTTTTCAGTTCTCTACTCAAAACGGATGAAAATGAAACGATAGCACTGTCAACCCCATTTTAACATGCTATTGTAGTGTGAATTAATTTATGTCACCTCAGTACACTACATATCTTTATTTATTAACAACAATATAGCAGGGCCTGGGGTAAGGCCCCAAGAATATTTTGAAAAGGAATTATTTTTAGCAGACACTGGCAAACATTATATAATTATTAAATAAAAGTCACAATTCTTGGGTTTCACTCACGTGATCAACAGCCATGTTTCTCAACGAAAACAAAAGAAGACGTTAGCATAATAATAGCTTTCAATTCCCGGAACATGGCCGCCATTTCATTGTTTGGGGACACCAACATGGCGGCCGTGACGTCATGTAAAATCCAAGAATTGGACCTTCCTTGTGCATGAATTTTTTTTTCTTTACCTTCTTCTTTGCGCGAATTTTTTTTCTTGGCATTTTCCCTTGCATGAATTTTTTTTTGGTTTTTTCCCCACCCCATCACTTTTCTAACGGTCCGTCCCTAAGCTCATATTGTGGAGAACATTTAGTAGAATCTTACTGCAAAAAATCAAACATTTCTGATACAAATTGGCTGAGATATCTCTTTTCATCATATTTGAACAAGATTTGGTTGAGTGTATGACGTCATCACTTGGCTAATTTGCATATTTCAAAAACTCGAATATCTCTGGAACGAAAAGAGATATTTGAAAAAAGTAAACAGCATTTTTCCTCTCACGCAGACTACTTGTTTACGTTTCAAAATGGCTTAGATAGGAAAGATGCGATTTTCGTCATAGTACCACTTTAATTCAAAGATGAAAAAAAGATTCACTTATTAATCCTGTGATGTCTCAGGTATGAATGCTGCACGAGCGAGTCAACGTTAACTGAGCTAAAACGTCAAGTTTCAATTCGGTAGTTTTCTTTTAAATAATAGTGAGGTAATATGACTTGCTTTTTAAAACTAGCTCAATATATATTCCTTCTCCCATACCTTCAAGTTTCTTTGACACACTTTTCCTCTGCAATATAGACAGAACACAGCCCTGTTAATACAGGTATTTGATGCGTGCTCTTCGAGATTTCTTCGTTCCGTTGTCTCACCACAGGCAGGGCACTGTACGTCACCATATTGACAGCTTGTTTCATGGGCCTGCTCGATAAAACAGTAAGAAGGAGGTCAGAATTATTATAGAAAATTAAGGATTGAAAACTGCGGCATGTTTTGAGTTTTCAAGGCCGGTAACCGTAAATGTCTCCTATCTTATTAATAATTGGAGAACGAGAAAAACTTTGACCATTCTCCACCTCTTATACGGTAACTGACCGTGA
>JALIRR010003784.1:15000-17500 GCA_023091755.1 Montipora sp. Colony 1 RG-2022 | reverse complement strand
CAGTTCCTTTTTGACTTTAAACATTGGTAGACTTTTTGGTCAGTAATAGGTACAGTCAAGTTCTCATTGTCTGGTATTGAATGGTCTAATGCATCGCGCACTTCATGTATCCATTCCACTTCCAGGTTTTCATTTGCTGGTTCTTGCCAAATCGGACCCCAGAAGTTTTCATATTCTTCTCGTGTGGTGTTAGGGCTGTCGAGACCTCGGTGTACCGTCTTGTTGCTGAATTCCACTTTGTCAGGGTCAATTTCATTTGCTGTGAGGTTTCTCAAGTGTTTGTAGAATGATCTTTCATTTTGGTCGAACCAGCTGTTGATCTTTCTTCGCTCAAAAGCTCTGATCTTGTTCTGCTTTTCACGTTTTTGCATCCGTATGATGTTTAACTTTCTTTCTTTAAGTGATGTTAGTTCTTTCAGTCCTAACTTCCTTGTTTTTAATTCTTTCTTCATCCACTTCCGGTTTTTCCATAGAGTTTTAGTCAGCTTTCCATTGCGTTTTGTCCTGTCTATTTCTGCAGTTACCTGTGAAATCTCTTTTCTAGTTTTACTCAAACGCTTGTCCATTAGATCAAGCCATCTCGGTTTTCTTTCCTTTTGCTGTCCGTCTTTGCGTTTTACATTTCTCTCCATTACTAAACTCCATGCCCTCGCTAGTGAATATAATAGGCAGTTCAAATCCCAGAGGCATCCAGCCGGGTCTTGACATGGATCTCGAGTTGTTATTTCCGATGCTATTTTATTCAATTGCTTTAGTTGGAGATTATTTGGCTTCTTCTTGGAGAGTGTTTTTAGATCTCGATTTTTCCAGTTCCCTTCATCTTGTTTGATGTAGTTGTATGTTTCCAAAGCTTTTTGTTTGATTTCTTTGTGCTGTTCATCTAAATCTATTTCTGGACTTGGGTTCCTTTGTTGGCGATTTCTTTGTATGGTGTTGCTTGATTGATCTTCTCTTTGTTCTCTCTGGTTGCTGATCTCATTTGCAATTCTTGATGAGGTCGTTTTGGTTGACTTGTCAATATGTGCAATTTTGTCCCGGAGATTTTGGGCAGTTTTACCCAAGTACTCGTAGCCCATTTCGTTCCAAAGCTTGAGAGTTAGGTTCATAATACCTTCCTTTTTTCCATTAGGTTTTAGTGGACAGTCCGGAGAGTTGTTTAATTCAACTGCTTTCATCTGACATGTTTTCATGTCGTAGACTCCTCTTGAAGTATTTCTTCCTACTTGAGCGTGCTGGCGCCGATGTTTCGGTTTATTATTATTATTATTATCATTATTATTATTATTATTATTATTATTATTATTATTATTATTATTATTATTATTATTATTATCTTGTTTTCTCACATTGGACTTCCAATGGAACTTCCGTACTCCAGGAAGCTTGGTGACAACAAGTCTCCTCAAACTTCTAGGACCTTCCTAAGAATCCTTGCCGTGTTCAGAATAACACTTTTCTGCAGCTCGTCTATCTTGGTCTCTATACCAATATTCTCTAGTCTCTTCTTTAGATCTTTCGGAACTGTTCCAAATGTTCCGATTACAATAGGAATTGCCATTGTTTTCATTTTCCATAACTTCTTCAATTCTCTTGCTAGATCCTGGTATTTCACTACCTTCTCGACTTCTTTCTCCTCAATACGGCTATCATATGGTATTGCAAAATCTATTATATTGCAACATTTATTTCTCTTTTCAACAACAATCATGTCCGGTCTTCTTGCCTCTATCACGTGATCAGTCTGTATCGTAAAATCCCATAATATTTTACAGCTCTCATTCTCTAGTACTGGCCCAGGTACATGTTCATACCACTTTTCATTGACAATGAAACCTTTCTCTTTACAAACTTCCCAATGGATCTTCTTACCCACCCAGTCATGTCTCCTTTTATATTCCTTTTGTGCTAATTTAGGCCATTCACTCACAATATGATTTATGCTTTCATCCACCTTTCTACACATTCGACATTTACTGTCCTCTTGAGTGTTATTATTATTATTATTATTATTATTATTATTATTATTATTATTATTATTATTATTATTATTTTGTAATCCCATTACAGTTTCCAATATCTGAAACGTGTCGGTTATTAGTGGCTTAGCTAGTCATATTTGTTTTGTTGTATTTCAAAAGGTCTCTTGAAGTTGATATAACTGGAATTCGCTGGCACAACACACCACCTCTCTGGAAAGGGCAGTGTCTCTGAACCCTTCATTTGCTTCACTGAAGGGAAACACTATGGAGGCTATGGAAGATCCAGAGGCAGAAAGTACCTTCAGCAGTGTGGAAGGCAGGTACCCGTAGGTATATTTTCGGGCTTACTGTAAACATTTGTCAAGTAATACCTAAAAAAATGAGGAAAAGTATTCCTTTGAAGTTAACAGGTTAGAAAACAGTTCACTGGAACTCCAGAGAACTCAGTGCACAAGTTTGAATTTAAGGGACCACATTTTCTTATCTTCAGAAGTCATGTATTTACATTTATAACATGGCTG
>JALIRR010003783.1:10000-40837 GCA_023091755.1 Montipora sp. Colony 1 RG-2022 | reverse complement strand
AATGAACAATGGCGTTCCGATGTTGGTACTGTGCTAGTAGCTACGCTGAAGCCAAACTTCACGATAACATGTGGCGATTGTAGCCAATCAATTCAGAAATTCAACTCGTTTAAATCTCATATTCAGCGAAAGCACAACTGGAACAATCTTATCATAGACCGCAAAATTAAGACGCCGACACAGAAGAAGACAAGGGCACTCTCGCGGTAAATTCAAGCGATGATGAGGGCCATTCACAGGGGGTTGATAATTTTTTTTTCTTCTCCGAGTCCACTAATACATGTATATTAAAAAATGTGCAAGAAATTCATACTTCAAGATCGCAATCACGCGTGCGATTAGTAATTCGCCGTACACACAATGTAGTGAATAAATTTAGAATGTACATTGTAAAACCTCTTATCATGAATTATGCCAACCATCGTCGGAATCAGTCGCACGGTTCTTGCGTACACTGTAAATATTAATAAATACATACGTAACAATGGGATTAAGTGTCCTGAGAGGCCTAGCTTAAACTCTTCGTTGAGGAGAGGGACATTGTAGTGTATGGTGGCATTGTTTTCATAGCAGAATCGGTAATTTTTAGGTGACTAGAATTATGTTCTGCTAATTTATTTACTCATCAGTTCATTTATAACTTATTTATATAACAAATTAATTCAATATTTATCAAATAATTTATAGTTGAAGCGGGTAACTAAACTAGAAAGCGAAAATGTATAAGAATCATGATTTTAACCTGCACCCATAAATGTAAAACGTTAGATCTCAAACTTCCTTTGTTATATCTTGACGACTACAGAACAGCCGAGTTTCGCTCTGTGTGTATTTCTACTCCCTCGTTTGACTTAAAGTCAAATTACTCAAAATAAAGAGTTAATTTACTCGGTGTGTTTAGTAAAAAAATTTACACAAAGTTTTGCGAAATGAGAGAAAAACACTTACTCAGTCAGTGAGTAAGAATTTACTCACATATTTGAGTAAATTTGAGTTATACCTAGTTTACTCAAAATATTGAGTTACTTCAACTCACTATGTTGAGTAAAAAATCTAACTCATGTTGTGAGTAATCTAACTCAAGATATTGAGTAAAATGCTTACTTTACTCATAAAGTGAGTCTATTTTACTCATTATCAAAAATGCTTTTTTTGCTGTGGAAGCCTGTGAAGCACTCGAAATTGAAACAGGTCCTGTTACACATGCAGAGATCAGGACAGCTATACAACAAATGAAGAATGGAAAGGCTGGTGGTGTTGATGGCGTGACAACAGAGCTGATGAAGGCAGATCTTGAAACTACAGTAGATGTGTTGTATGAATTGCTCTTGAAGATCTGGGAAAGTGAAAGAGTACCTAATGACTCGAGATGTGGGTTGATCATTCGTCTTCCCAAGAAGGGAAATCTCACGGAATGTGGAAATTGGAGAGGAATAAGACTGCTACCTGTGGCCGCGAAAGTATTAGGCAAAGTGATTATCACAAGAATTAGGGACACTGTTGATACCAGGCTTAGACAAGAGCAGGCCGGGTTTAGGAGAGAAAGGGGGACAATTGAACAGATATTTATTCTGAGAAACATCATTGAGCAAGTGATCGAGTGGAATGCCAACCTGTATGTTTGTTTTGTGGATTTCGAGAAGGCTTTTGATAGCATTGACAGAGGTATTTTATGGGGAATAATGGGAGAGTATGGTATTCCATCAAAATTGATTACAATGGTAAAGGCAATGTATTAGCAGAGCAAATGTGCTGTTGTAGACGGTTCTGGTAGTTACGTCTGGTTTGATGTAAGGACAGGGGTGAAACAAGGATGTTGCATGTCTGGATTTCTCTTTCTTCTAGTGATTGATTGGGTTATGAGAAGGACTATTGAAGGAAGGCAAACTGGGATAAGATGGCACTTTGCTGATGATGTGGCTCTTGTTGCAAAGAGGATAGTGGGCATGCAAACAAAGGTTGAAAATCTTAGCATAACTGGGAAGAAGACCGGGCTGAAGATTAACTTAGGTAAAACAGTGGTAATGAAATGGAATGTTAATCCTGGAATAAAGATCCAACAAGACGCTCTATAAAAGCGTACGCTGGGTTGCCTGTGGTACGTAAACAGAAGGCACTGAATTGGGTGGCATTGAACTGCAGAGTTCCAGTTAATTTTTTCAAGTGGAGGGCCATTAAGACCATTTGAGGGTCACCCAAATGTCGCGCCAGCAGAGGCCCTTTGGCTTACACGTTCACACCTTTAATTATTTTGTAATATCCTGTCCCATTTTGAGGTCTGTTAGTTTTTTAAGCTTTGGTAATAAATTCAGTTTAAAGATAACAAACACGCTCTTGAGTAAAGGTGAACGTGCTGCACCTCTGAAAAGGCTGGATACGCGGATACGCAGTCGAAAATACCACTCCTCCCCAAGTGAACTTCTAGGTATATTGTGAAGTGGATACGCGGATACGCAGTCGAAAATACCACCCCTCCCCAAGTAAACCTCTAAGTACATTGTGAAGTGGATACGCGGATACGCGGATACGCAGTCAAAATACCACCCCTCCCCTAGTAAACTTCTAGGTATATCGTGAAGTGGATACGCAGATACGCGGATACGCAGTCGAAAGTACCACCCCTCCCCAAGTAAACTTCTAAGTAGTATGTTGTGAAGTGGATACGCGGATACGCAGTGGAAAATACCACTCCTCGCCAAGTAAACTTCTAAGTATATTGTGAAGTGGATACGCGGATACGCAGTCGAAAATACCACTCCTCCCCAAGTAAACTTCTAGGTATATTGTGAAGTGGATACGCGGATACGCAGTCGAAAATACCACCCCTTCCCAAGTAAACCTCTAAGTACATTGTGAAGTGGATACGCGGATACGCAGTCAAAAATACCACCCCTCCCCAAGTAAACTTCTAGGTATATTGTGAAGTGGATACGCGGATACGCAATCGAAAGTACCACCCCTCCCCAAGTAAACTTCTAAGTAGTATGTTGTGAAGTGGATACGCAGATCCATACGCGGATACGCAGTCGAAAATACCACCCCTCCCTAAGTAAACTTCTAAATATATTGTGAGAACCAAACCGCAAAATTTCGCGAGAGTGCTTAGGCCTAATCACTGAAACGAGCGCTTAGGCTTAATCAGTAAACGAGTGCTTTCTTCTTCACACGATCTCGTGAAAAAGTGTAGTTAACCGAAGCGTAAAATGAAAGCTAAAATTCTACGAGAGTGCTTAGGCCTAATCACTGAAGCGAGTGTTTACTAGGCTTAATCAGTAAACGAATGCTTTCTTCTTCACACGATCTCGTGAAAAGTGCAGTTAACCGAATCGCAAAATGAAAGCTAGAATTTTACGAGAATGCTTAGGCCTAATCACTGAAACGAGCGCTTAGGCTTAATCAGTAAACGAGTGCTTTCTTCTTCACACGATCTCGTGAAAAAGTGTAGTTAACCGAAGCGTAAAATGAAAGCTAAAATTCTACGAGAGTGCTTAGGCCTAATCACTGAAGCGAGTGTTTACTAGGCTTAATCAGTAAACGAATGCTTTCTTCTTCACACGATCTCGTGAAAAGTGCAGTTAACCGAACCGCAAAATGAAAGCTAGAATTTTACGAGAATGCTTAGGCCTAATCACTGAAACGAGCGCTTAGGCTTAATCAGTAAACGAGTGTTTTCTTCTTCACACGATCTCGTGAAAAAGTGTAGTTAACCGATGCGTAATATGAAAGCGAGAGTGCTTATTTAAAAAAATGAGCAAGTCGTAGCGAAAAAGGAGAAATGTGTAAACTGAAACTTTATATATGGAGCTTTAAGCCAAGGTACTTATCGAATAATTCTATAATTATATTTGTAAAGTATGGCAACCACATCGGAAATTCGGAAGAAATTAGCTTGAGTAACTTCACATTTGAAAAATTGTGTGTTCAAGAACAAGTTCAACAAATGCAAAGTTCATGTAATAATGTTAGACGCTGTCACAGTTGGGAGCAAAATCATTTAGTTTACTCAGGGCACAAAAATCTCCTAAGTGACATCACCACGTACAAAATTACCTCAGAACGTAGCGTATATAAGTTTGAGTGTAAAAGGAGCACTTAGTTTTGTTAAGCGAAGGGTAGGGAATGTGAATATTTACAGTAACGTGTAGTTTAAAAAGGTAGATTTGCAGCCATTAAAGAGCTTGCCTCATTGTACTCTTTGGTTGACTGCCTTGATCACGGTTTATTATCTTCTTTTGTTTACCCACGGGATCTAATCGTCTCGGGGGTGGAAGCTGAATAATGAATAATGAATAACGAGTATAAATAAAAAATGAATAATGAATAATTGGGTCTGAAACCGCCGGAATAATGAATAACGCAGTTAATGTGCCAGTGGAATAATGAATAACAACAATGAATAATGAATAACCTACAAAAATTTAGAAAGAATAATGAATAATTCGAACAAAACACACAAAGAATAATGAATAATCGAGTTCCAATTATTCAGCTTCCACCCCCGATAATCGTCCGTCGCGTAGCTTTGCACCAGATAAATACTTAATGATTGTTTCCTTTTAAGCGGTCCTGGTTAAGCGATAACAAATTCGATAAAATCACCCGAGGTTGGATTATTGTCTGCTTGTGTCGGTTGAATGGTTTAAACAAAGAGGTATGTTACATGTGTATCATGGCTTGCTGTCTTGATGCTTGGCTGAAGCATGATTATCGCGGGATTGTTACTCAGTTACTTAGCTTTAGTTGAAATTTGCCTGATATTTTGATCGCAATCTTTGCTGGTCTCGATCCATGCTTTAAAGAACGAAGAATATAATATTTGTAGCTTGCTTTTCTCGGGAACTTTGAATTTTGCATATACGACAGAGCATTTTGAAGTATGTTACACGAAGTTGGTATCCAGTCCCCATGTGTGATGTCCGCGTATCCACGTACCCGGGTATCCATGTTTTCCACTGCGTATCCGCGAATCCGCGTATCCACTTCTCGATAAAGTTAAAAGTTTACCTGGGGAGGGGTGGTACTTTCGACTGCGTATCCGCGTATCCAGCCTTTTCAGAGGTGCAGCTTCAAAATGGGAGGGTATTCTGCAGTTAAGCCTAAATATGAAGTTTGTTACTATCTGAATATTTTTGTGTTAGAGTAAAGGGATATATTGTCACGCAAATGACGTAATTTCATGACATTCAAAATTCGCAAAAAGCGTTAGTTTCATGTAAACAATCTTCGCACTAGTAAGTCGTAGCCATAAATTGAATTCACCAGGAAGTTAAATAAATATTGTTGCCCTCCCAAAATAAACTTCATTTTCCACTACAATGACAAAATCATTTGTCAGAGAAATAAAATTCCTGTCACCTCGCGTATCACATTTCAACGCACGTATGCAAATTTGTTAACTCATTTCCACCGCGTCCTGATTCCCGTGAAATTTACAACAAAAATTTTTCTCGTCAAGTGTCCCATCTTTTATGTTCAAATAACCGCTAAAAATAAAGAAAATAAAGATTTTTTAACGATCTATCCGTATTCTGTAGATATTTTTTCATAATTGAATATTATCTGTCAACATTTGCACAACCATCAAAACACAAAAATAGCAACGCACGCAACAAATTTAGTGGCATGTACCCCCGGCATTTACCTCTTCGTCGAATTTCCATGCTTAACACAGGAATTTTTAGTTATTGTGGAAAATCTTTCCCTATCCAGTTAAGCTCGCATATTACAAAACATTAATAATTTATCGACAACAGACTGTTGCCGGGGTAACAGATCTGCATTTAGAGCAAATAGTTTTAAAAGTTTTTATTCGGTCAGGATCAAAAGCTGAATGAAGAAGTGACTTGTAATGCGAACGAACTTTCGTTTTAAAGGATGAAAGAGTACTACTTTCCTTAGTACTAAAAGGCAATGAGTTCCAGAGAGGTATAATCCTATTAAAGTAAGAATCCCTGAAGTTTGAGGTTTTAGTTAAATTAGGCTTATAGTCAATACTGATAAAGGAGTTCCTAGTTACTCTGGACTTACTATATGGAGTAACATACTTAAGGATGTTGAGGTTAAATAAACCATTACGGCATTTATAGAAAAAGACCAAATCTAGATAGCGAAACACGCTCCACCTGGTGCAAGAATGTATTTACTTGCACGACGCTGAACACGTTCAAGCAAAAGTAGATCGCGAGTGCTTGACTGAGGGGCCCAAACTTGGCTTCCGTAACACAAGGTTGAGCGTACCAAAGACAGGTAGAGAGCACGGCGCAGATCAATTCCCAAAGAGTTAGGCGTGTTCCGCCTAAGGAAACCTAAAATTTTGTTGCATTTGGCAACAGTTGAGATGACATGACTGTGCCACGACAAAGTACTTGAAATGACAACACCTAGGTGCTTCACCGAATTGGTCTCACTAAGAGCATTAGCTTCAATAGTATAATTACGAAAAGCTGAATTTCTCTTTCTAGAGATCTTTAGTACGTCACACTTGGATGGGTTGAAATTGAGATCCCAATCGTAACTCCAGGATGCCAGACCATTTAAATCGTATAGCAACATAAGATGGTTCTGTGGAGATCTCTGAGCACGGTAACATTTGGTATCGTCCGCAAAAAGTACCGTACGTGTACCAGCGATGTGACGTCCGGAAGATCATTCACATATAATGCGAAAAGAAATGGGCCTATTAAACTTCCCTGAGGAACCCCCGAAATCACAGATGTAAAGCTGGATTTAGTGCCATCAACAACTATGCACTGTTTGCGGTTACTGAGATAATCCTTAAACCACTCCCAAAGGGAACCAGATATCCCATACAACTTTAACTTAACAAGCAGCTTTGCATGGTTTATAGAGTCAAAAGCCTCAGAGAAATCTAAATACAGAACATCTATTTCCGTATTAGTATCAAGGAGTGAACCAATTTCATGAAAAACTGATAATAACTGCGATACACAAGACCTCCCTTTTATAAATCCAAATTGAAAATCAGAAAGATATTTCTCGAAGTGATTAAACACCTTTTTAAGGATACATTTCTCAAGAACTTTGCTAACAATTGGTAACAACGAAATGGGCCTATAATTAGATACAGAGTTTTTAGAGTCTTTCTTGAAAACTGGAGTCACATTGGCAGTTTTCCATTCAGTTGGAATTTTACCACTGGACAGCGACAACTTATAAAGGTCGGTAACCTGCGATCAGGCCCATTTTTAGCTTCGCCCATATGTTCTCTTATGTCGTCGCTCGCTAAAATTGGGCCTGACCAAAAGTCTCTCAAGAATTCCGGACGGTCGGCCAAAATTTGGCCGACCAAACTAGTGATCTGATTGGCTGTTGAAACGCCGGAAGTGAAAATGCCATCGTGATTGCGCGGAGCTCTCGCGAAGTCCTCGAGACTAATCCGCCATAAGTGTACGAAAAAATTTCCTCCCTTTTGTTCTTACAATGCCGTGGACGATGCAAATCGATGTTATTTGTATAAATGGAGATATGCCATCTGAGACATCTCATAACTTGTCCAGAATCGGGTTTGAACCTCTGGAACGAGTGAAATCAGCGATTCCGTTGTCGAGCTCTGTGAAAGTACTTTGGCACAAACTTCCCTAATGTTTTGAAAGCTAAATAGCTGGTTCTTTCAAATGGCAATGAAAGCGAAAGCCGATGCATATTGGTTTCCTGGATGAGACAAAGGGCATATATATCAACAGGAGGAAATGCTGATAAAATCGCAAGTTACACGAATGCATGTTTTGAATATCTGTGTATCAAACGGCTTTATTTACTTAACTGTACATGACACGGTTTGTTTGGACAATTTGGAGTCAAGATTGCTTCATAATATTTTCAGTTGATTTAACTTAACATTCGCACTCCAGAAACTAAAATGGCATGTTTCCAGAGAGACCAATAGCACAAAAATAAAAGAAGCTTTGTAAGTCCATCTTACTGTTATTACTCCATCAAAAAATTAACAGCCAAACTTATCATGATTTTAATGCGCGCAATTCTAGAAATACACTGCAACTGAAGATATTACCCGAACAAATCATCAAAGAAACTTTCATGGACAAACATGTTAAAGGAATAATGTATTTCTGTTTTTTTTCCTTTAAAAATCTATTGCCAAACCGTTCAACGACGAGGTTATCTCAATTACAAATTAAGATGTCAAGCTTAAAAGATACATATTCAGTGAAGTTCGGAGGAAGAATTGCACCGGCCTTTCCCGCAACATAGTCGTCGAAAACATTCCCCATGCTTTAAATGAGTTTTTCTCAAATTAAAGCCAACGGTAACTTTCGAATTCGTTTATAATATTCCTCCCACGGTAATTAACTCTGGTCAAAACAAAATAGCGTGAATATTCGTGTAATGGAAGTAAATTTGATTGGCCGATGAAGCACATGTCAATCAATCAAAAAATGTGGGCGGAAGGAATTTCGAAGAGGAATTTGGTCAGGCTCTATTTTTCGTTTCGCCAACTCCACGTTACGTACCACGCGAAACTAAAATAGAGCCTGATCGCAGGTTAAAAGGTCGGTCAAGGATGGAGTAATCTGCACAGCACACCCTCTGAGGAGGCGCGCTGGTATACCATCACGTCCAGCTGATTTGGAAACATCCAAAGAAAGCAGATTCTCTAAAACTTCAGGTACAATAAGTTGAATATCTGATAAGAGGGAGGAAGTAACAGGATGTATGGAAGGTAGAGCAAACGACAGACTTGGTTGCTGGAAAGTGAAAGCAAAGAAGTTATCGAAAGCTTCTGCTTTATCAAGAGGAGAAGATAACTTTATCCCATCGTGCACAACAGTCGCGGGTATTGAACCTTTACTGGTCTTAGCCTTAAAAAAGGACCAAATCTTATTCTTGTTGAGTCCAGAAGCACTTGAAGTGAGCTTCTGTACATAGCCGTTAAACTTGGCTCTAATAAGGTATTTTGTTTCCCGGCGCAATTGCTTTACTCTTTCCCATACGTTTGTGGTATTATTTTTAACTGCTTTTCTTCTCAAGGTGTTGCACTTATTAATAGAATGAATGACTTCACCATCAATCCACGGTGGAGTGTTTGCGCTTTTCAGCTTTAACTTGGGAATATTCTTGTCGACGGCTTCAATAAATCTTTGTTTCCAAGTAAACCAGCAAGTTTCAATGTCATTGTTCTGAAAAATGTCATCAAAAGACGTTGATTTAAGCAGTGTCCTCAGGGAATCAAAGTCTCCTTTCTTAAAGTTGATGAATTCATAAAGGCCACCTTTTCCAGCGAGATATTTTTTGAAACAAACAACATATTTGCTATTAGAGGCAATCTTTCTTTCAAAAAATTATTCGCTGTCACATTTCCAATGATTTTTTTTCACCCGAAGACTGTGCAGAGAACAGAGATCACTGATTCACTTAAGGTGTTTGATTCCTTATCTGTCTTTGTTGAACCAGAATTTTCCATTTGGTTTCAGTGTTCTACATAACAGCACACTTGATAAAATATTATTAGAAATACAGCTCACTTTGATTTCGGCTGGACGGGCGATAGTTGTTGTCGAAGTCCATTACTGCTCGCTTTTAAGATTCCAGACATTTACTTTTCGCCGCCTGTCTTATTTATCCAATAAACGTTCCATTCTTGAGCTCCATAAGGGTATATTTTGTTTAAAGATGTAGTAAAACGCCATGCGCGTTACAATGACTTTCGACGCCATTGCAGGTTTAATAATTAAATGTTCTCCTGTGTGCACCAGGAAAATCTACACATTACCCCAGCCCCCTCAAACCTAACAAAATACGCACAGAAGACTCTATGCACAAAGACACCACTTAGCAGTGGAGAGACAGGCAAGACTTGTCCCGACACGGAAAAAAATAAAAAATGAAATAAAAATTAGAAAAAACACGAAATGAAACCCAGATTCTGACTGGGTTTGGCAACTCAGTAACTAGAACGGAGAGATACAGTCACAACAACCGGTGGTGCAGGTGAGGTTATAAGTGCCAGGCTGGGAAAAGCACAAGCAGTCTTCTGCAACTTAAAGAACATCTGGAGGAACAATCAACTCAGCATATACACCAAGTTGAGGATTTTTAGAGCTAGTGTACTGGCTGTCCTTCTGTACAGTTGCGAAATAATAAAAAGCGACGAGACCAAGCTTAATGTTTTCCTCCACAAGTGCCTACGACAAATTCTGAAGATTTACTGGCCTATGAAAGTGACAAATAAAGAGCTAAGATTCAAGACGAATATGGAAGAGATCACTCAGCAGATAAAACGTAGACGCTGGAAACTGATTGGGCATGTGCTGAGGAAAAGTGTAAATGAGAACACGAGGATAACCTTAACATAGACCACAGGAAGAAGACGTAGGAGAGGTAGGCCGAGGGAAACATGGCGAAGAACGGTAGAGAGAGAACGTGGTGAACTTGGGTTTAAAGGTTGGACAGAAGCCGGTACTTGTGCGAAGGACCGAGAAGCTCGGAGAGAGAGAACGCAAGGCCCTATTTTCCTCAGAGGTAAAAGGACAAGATGACGATGATGATGATTCGAGCAATTGTCGCTTGTAGACACCAACAAAATTCATGTTTAACGGGATTCGAACCCATGACCTCGTTCGAGGATGCACGTCAAACATACATTTGGGAGCTTATGCAAGGATAAAAACATCGTCTAAAAACATCATTTCCAGTTATTGTAACAATTTCGTTACAACACCAAGTCGTTCGGAATGGAAAGTGTGTACCAATATTGCAGGAATAAAATTGGCATGCACGGTGTGGTTATTTGGAAAGAAAATTACAAATGTTTCGTCAGGTTCTCACAACCATGCTCTACACAACCTCAAATATGCTCAATTCACGTCGTTGTCAGGTCGAGCACAGCAACAAAATGTCCCAAAATGTAACACGCACGTACAAGGCGTGCAGAGCCTTTGTTTTTGTTTATTAAGCCCATTGTGTTGTGGTGTTCTCGTAGCCGTCGCTGTCGTCCTTGGGTAAAGTGCTCATTAACCTTATTCATCGAGTCCTTCAGAGAAATAAATGAGCCCAACAATTCGACCAGCTACCAAACTTCATAGCTTAGTTGGTAGGGAGTTGCAAAGGCATCGCAGAGGTCATAGGTGAAACACTAAGATTAATTTTTGACAGATTGATTTAAAAAGACGTTTGACTCCTTAGAATGGGATGGCTTGTCACGTGCTTTCCACTTTGGTCCGAATTTTACACAGCGGGATCAAAACTTTCTACAAGAATATCAATAGTTGTGTGATAACGGACTGAATACAAACTATTTTAATCTCTCTCGCACCTGTGTTTGACAAAGTAAAGTAAAGCAACCACATGATATAACGTCGATAACTCGTCACAGTAATTCAACTGTGCATCAGTGTTCCGTTTTACGGGTATTTAAAGCTACTTTACTACACGGAAAGGAAAGAAGTCGAAACAAGGATGCGAGATCCGGGAATCGAACTCAGGACCTCTTGCACCATGGCCGCGCACTAACCGACCGTGCCACCCTCGCTCCTCAACAATGGCAAAGGGATCCTGTTTCTATCAGCTTTCTATCAACTAGCGATTGCCACAAGGGGTAGGCGGAAATAAAAGGAATTCAATCAAGTGGAAACTAAACTTCTCCAATACGTTGGCGACGCAATAGTAGTGCTTTAGTGCTTTCCGATTTAGAGTCTGTTCACTATCTTTGTCCGCCGCGGTTAGCTAAATTATTGGCCCAAAGTGCCAATAAAATCCCTTGGCCTTTTTTGGTTCACTTATGAGAAAAATTATTTTTTGTGGGCTTTCAATTTATGAAATGTCCCTTTGATCAAACTCTTCGATTCTTATATCGAAGATTGTATATATCTCTTCTTTAATTATTACCAACACCTGCGTGACTATATAGGGCACCGACCACGACTAACTATGTAGAGGGCGTCATCATTAATGATTCACATTGAATCTTTATTGAAATCTCTTCCCCTGTATTGGCTTGTCTAGCGATGCTTCAAGCCATACAGCACATTTTAGAAGAGTTTGTAGGTCTTTTGCTTAAAGTAATAATAATAATAATAATAATAATAATAATAATAATAATAATAAATAGGAGCTCAATATAGTTTTGGTATCGGAGAACTTTAGATTGTTTATTAGATTTGTATCTTTTATCGCATATTATTTACCTGATTAGGTTTTTTTCAAAACAGTTCCTCCAGACTGCATAGGTTACGCTGAGCGCCCTATATTGTTCTATTTTAGCATCCATACGTTTATCAACTGCTCATAATAATAAATAATAATAATAATAATAATAATAATGATAATGATGATAACAATAATAATAATAATAATAATAATAATAATAAATAGGAGCTCAATATAGTTTTGGTATCGGAGAACTTTAGATTGTTTATTAGATTTGTATCTTTTATCGCATATTATTTACCTGATTAGGTTTTTTTCAAAACAGTTCCTCCAGACTGCATAGGTTACGCTGAGCGCCCTATATTGTTCTATTTTAGCATCCATACGTTTATCAACTGCTCATAATAATAAATAATAATAATAATAATAATAATAATGATAATGATGATAACAATAATAATAATAATTAATTTGTTGATTTGATCTGAGGCTATAGTTCCTATATAAACACTTGATTAGGGTGTCCAGCATCGTATATGTTCTTTCACGTTGTCGTTTTGTCTACTGTGATCGTCCTTCGTCTAATAATGGTAGGGTTGATCTAGCAGCACCAATGATGTCCAGACACCTATTTTGTACTCTCTGGAGGTCATCTGCAAGGTATTGGGGCAGTCCGCCCCAACCCGGTGACACATATTCCAAGAGAGGATGAATTTTAGTACAGTAAATAGTCGATCCGACTTCCAATGGCATACCTGGTTTTCTGGTCTCGTAGATAGTTAAGTCTTTTGTTTGCCTTTTTGACAGTTTGTTCAATGTGGTATTCCCAACCCAGATCATTTTGGTGGCACACTCCACGTAATTTAAATTTAGGCACTCTTTCCAGATACGCATCTTTGATATGCAGAGCATTGGCCTGAGTTGACGATTTCTGGAAAGAGATCCACATATCCTTCGTCTTCGTTGGATTCAACGTCGTGCTGTTTTCTATAGACCAGGCCCCAGTTGTTCAAACGATGGATAGCGCTATCCACCGGATAAATCCCTATCCAGTGGATAGAGTGGTTTTCAATTGAGTGTCGAAAGTAATTAGTGAATTACTTTGGTTTATGATTACTTCACTAAGTGATTGGTTCAAAGTTCTCGCGCCATTTTTTCAACCAATCATAGATGAAACCAAAACCAATCGTGGCTTGCGCGTGCAATTTTCACGCGCTTTGTGTCGGCTACTTGTAATTACTTCGAGTTTTGATTGGTTTACTGGATTGTCTCCGACCTTTTTGATTGGCCAAAGTAATTACTTTGGTTTTGGTTTTACGACACTCCTTTGAAAACTGCTCTAAGTATTAGCGAAACCAATTGCGCTATCCAACGGATAGTGATTTATCCGGTGGATAGCGCTATCCACCTTGTGAACAACTGGGGCCTGGTCCGCAGACCGTCAAGTACTTTTCGCAGGTGTTTTATTCACTATCTTTTGGGATACATTCAAACACGGTATAGTCCTCTGCATATTTACACATCATTCCTCGTTCGCGAAGTTCCTCTGGTATGAAATCATCAAAATCGTCTATAAAGATGATGTTAAATAATAGCGGTGATATTACAGAGCCTTGTGGAACTCCTGTCAGACATGCTTTGGATGTTGATAGTAAACTTGTTGGGATCTATTTTCCAGGAAGCTTTGGATCCAGAGCCACAGATGCTTGCGTGTATGTCTTGATTTTAGTTTGGTCAATAGGATGGAATGATCGACCATGTCATGTTGAAGACTTTGCTGAAATCAATAAAGAGGGAATGGATTGCTTTCCACCCCCTGGGGTGTTGTAAATACTGTTTGCGCAATATTAATAAGAGCTGATACAGTTGACCGACCATGTGAAAAAGCATATTGATTCTCCTTGATTTTGAAGGCATCTTTGTTTAGGAGCAGTTGGACTTTTTCTAAGACCTTACCAAGGAAGGGCAGGTAGCACAGATATTTGTCTCAAATCCGTTTCAATGTTTTCGGTACTGGACTGACTAGTGCATGTTTATACAAACTAGGATATTTCCATTCATTTATGCTTGCACAGAAGATATCGTGAATAACAACTGCTAAATCCTCAGCATAGCGTTTCATAGTCCACGCACTTATATTATGAACACCAGTTGTTTTACGAAGGTAGAGGGATTTCAAAACTTCTTAACCTGTCCAGTGCTTGGTAACTTCGGGGCATCATCTGGTAGTCCATCAGGTTCAACAAAAATGATCCCTCCATGGTTTAGTGAAGATGGCTTGAACTTTATCTGCAGTAGAATGTTAAGTTTTCAGATGATATGTCGCTAGTTTTTCAACCAGATTCATTTGCTCCGCAGAGGTTATAGATTGACTTAAACCATTTCGCTGGGTTTTTTACTCGTGTTGGAGCTGATTTTGATTGGTGGTAATTCAACTTAGCCTTGGATATTAATTGTGCGGCTTTGTGTTGCAGTTGTATATATTTCATCATATCTGCCTTGCTGTAGGCATGGTGTCTTTGCTTAATAATATCCTGGCATGATATGTGGAGTAAGCCAAGCCTTGTCGCAAGGATGCATTCGTTGTTTTCATTGGCATTGTTTCGTCGAGAATAGTTGTCAGTTTTTAAGTGAATATGTCCACCTTTTCATTCAGGCCTTGGACGTTTAACACCTCATCCCAATTGTGTTTGTTGAGGCAAATCATCAACGCAGTGATGTTTGCTGGGGGCATTGTTCTTACTTTCCATAGAATGGCTTTCATCTTTTCTTGTTTCTGAGGGCTTGCTAGAAGGCCATTGATGATCTGATTTTCCAAGTGGAGGAAGCCTTGAATCGCAGGAATGTATAAGCTAGACATGTTTGTAAGAATCTGGTCTAGCGAATTTTTGCAACAAGTCGTTCCAAGAACAAGTTTACGTAGGTTGAAATTTCCGCATAAGCCCTTGAGTTCAAGCTGATTAAAATCTCCGGCTAGTAGAGTACCTGCTGATGGATTTTTCTTAACGGGTCTTTCTGCAGGTACCTGAAAGCATTGTATATTTGGGTCACTCGAGATTAGTCTTTATTTGGAGTTGTTTTGTTTACTATCTTTTGTTTCTTTTGTTTTACGTAATCTCTGCTCCGGTACCCGCAGAAGAAACTCTCTTAACAGAGGACAGTTGATCATCTTTTTATCCTCGGCGATGGTTGTGCCTGGTGGAAAATATATAATTGCTTTTCAATTGCAATTTACGATATTAATGACTAGTCCAGTCTTCGTGGAGGAAAATGCTGTAGTCAAAGATTGGCGTCTTAATATAAATTTGGAATAATAATGAGGTTAGAATAGAACAGCAGCTTGTTTCTGAGAATTATTATAATGCTGGCTTATGCTTTTGTTAGTGCTATAGGGCGCCAAATGTATTTTTATTGTTTAAAGTGGTTATATGTATATAACCAAAACAAACATGGTTAAATGTAAATAACCACATTACAGTTTTGTTTTTCTAAATAACCAAAATTTGTCATTCGTTATTTGACAAATAACCAAAGAAATGAAAATGGTTATTTCCTAAATAACCAACTTAAAAACTGGTTATTTACAAATAACTAAAATAGATGATTGATTATTTACTAAATAATCAGAAACTTAATCTGGTTATTTAATAAATAACCAAAATGGAAAACTGGTTATTTTCTAAATAACCAAAATATCAATTTTGTTATTTAGCAAGTAACCAAAATCGAAAACTGGTTATTTACTAATGAAAAAGGTTATTTACAAATCACTTATTTCACAGACACTGCATTGGAAAAATATGCCTATTTAGTACAGAATTGGTTATTTACCTAATTTGGTATTAACATGTAACCACGTGGCCCATTTTCCCGCTCATTTCCCATAGTGTTCCCTGCCTCCTACCTCCTTACTCATTTACATTTCACAGCTTTTCGAACACATCTTAGATGTTTCCCACGTTGAAGGCACCGTAAAGCTCGAACACAGGCCGGATCAAATTAAAGAATACCTTCGCAGCCACAATTTGAACATTTCCTATAAAAATACAATTTATGCCTGCTCGATTTGGGCAGGAGAGTCTCTGATTGGCGGAGATCATTTGAACAATTGCTCACCACACGCGTCCAGCCGTGGTTTCGGGAGTGAACGCCGGCTCATTTCCCGAATCGAGCCTACGCGATACCTGCCACAAGAATGTCATATCGTTGCAATTGCCAGTAGAATCGTTGTGTATACCTTTACAGCGTGCGGAATCTGGAAAAGCATCCGGGAGGAAACGCAGACAAATGTTACAACGTTAGATTGAACAAACTTTTTGTAATCTTGATACAAAGACTATTGTTGAGGAATTTAAATCTTTTCAACTTTGTTTAAAATATTTTGGAGTACTCGTTGTTCACTCCCGCCGGGACGCTACCTTAGAACCTTCAGAAGGCGAAAAGGAATTGGCCGATTACTTTGAATGACGAAAATTTTCGGAAGAACAACAGTTCTAAACATTTTCCAACCCTAAAAAAACACATTGCAAACATTTTGTCACCCGAAGATGTTCATGACGTTGTATTTAGCAAAAGGTGCAAAGTACTGCAATTGTGAGCACTTAAACGCGCCACGAAGACTGAAAGTGGCCGACAATGACAGCATTGGCTATTGCTGTTGTTTCTGCCAAGTTGAAGCTGTACATGTAACGTTTTTCGACACTCAAAGCAAGTCCCACATAGCTAGCTTTACAAGCCCGGCGAAAAATCCCCGCTAATTTTAACAAATTGTTACTGGACCCTTACCCCTGGAGAAAGGCAGAGTTACAAAAGCGTAATTCCATGGCCATGTCCCCGTTACTCCCTGGGGGTACGTCATAATACTAACTGATTTTTAAGAAGCTATTGAAAAGTAAGAAAAGATAAGATAAGATAAGAGAATTTGTTTAATGTCGAAGACGTAGGAAGTGTTTGCAGAATCTTCCGAGCCAGAGGCTCATGTTAAAAACGCTCGACAACAAAGTAGAATACAAAACAAGATCATGAAGATATGAATTATGCAGATACAAATGTAGGAATATTTAACTTTTAAGTACGTCTTTTAAGAAACTATTGAAAAGTTAAAAAAAAAAAATAGATAAAATTCATGCACCGACACCCTGTGAACTTAATATTCCTCAGACGAGCACGAAATTGTTCTAGAGTGGTCGAGGATTTGGTGATAACCGGTAGTTGGTTCCAACTATGTACAAATAGGAGTTGTGCACAACAAGGCTGTTATACGGAAGCTGGACAACATTTAAGCCACTACCTCGTAAATTGTATTTAGTTAACCGAGGTGTCAAAAATTGGGAAATATAATTTGGGCCATCCAGTACAGGCGCGGATCCAGAAATTCCAGAAAGAGGAGGCCGAAGAAATTGAAGCGGGAGTGCACCCCCCCCCCCCCCCCCCCCCCCCCAACATGCCCTCTATGAAAAATTATTTCTATCCAGTCTTCCTCGTCATTTCATAAAATAGAAAACGCCTGTTACATTAAACGTGTCGCTCGGATTTTTGACAAGCAGTGAGCTTTTTATCATAATTTTTTTATATTTGATATGCATTATACCTTCAATTTTTCCTAACTTATGTCTATCTATCAAGGCAACTGAAATGTATTTGAAATAAGAAATGTTCTGAAACTGAATTAATCATTATCTAAAATAAAACCGCCTCACTGAAAGTCGGTTGGTTACAGAAGCTCTGCAGATACACGGGAAAAAAGGGGGCTTTCTTAATTCTGTCAAGTTGAATAGATCACTTCAATGGACGTGCAGTTCAAGTAAACCTCTTTATAAAGCAAAGAATAAATCTGTAAGACTCATTGTTACTTGCTGAGTTAAGATACATGTACAGTACCAGTCGCTGCATTGATTGCTTCATTTTGCTTTTTGACTAACTCAAGTAGACGGTTTGCAGAACCGAATAACCTGGATTCTGTTGCGCAGTGCGGTCATCGACGGAGATAAAATGTGGCTAAATAGATCTAAACTTGCATAGAAATTTTCTTATAATCAGGAAGGCGATAAAATGTAACCTACTACTCACCTGGTTTACGAGTGCCAATGGGATCGTTCTTTTGGCAACAGCTGCTTTCCCTTCTCTACGAATCCTTCGCAAAGCCTACCTTCACTGGTACAATTGTATGTAAGACACATTGTAGAACAGTCATTCATATCCAGCCTCCCTCGTCTTTTTACGGAAAAAAATGTGACGCCTGTAACATCTTTCAGTTTGTTGGTTTGAAGCGATTGAAGCTAGTTTATAACGGCCGTTGATTAGAACAGCATCCGTAAAATTTTTTTATTAGCAATGTTTATTGAAGAAAATATATTTAAGTAACAAAACAAAGCTCGAAGTACCATCCGACACACGTTTGCAAAAGAAAAAAAAAATTCCTAGACAAAAAGGAGGGGGGGGGGGAAGGGGGGACCCTGGGCTCACCCCTAGTCCGCCCTTGCAATAGACCATATTCGTATTCTCAGTATTGGACTGTAACTAGCTTGCAGTGGAGGCTAATGCGGGGAAATCTTTTCAAATGCAAATACTTTTTCATATTTTCCGCCGCATTAGCCTCCATTGCCAGCTAGTTCCAGTCCAATACTGAGAATACGAATATGGTCTATTTAAAATGCTTATAAATTAGAATAAGCGATTGCAAAATACGTCTTTGCTCTAACGTATCCATTCCAGCCATTGCTAGACAAAAGTCCTAACTCCCCGAGCAACCTAGATTCAGTAATGACTTGATCGCATAGTGATTGGTACGTTCGATGTTATATGCCCAAAAGTAGTGGGCAACAGCATTCTAAATGTGGTAATACGTAGGCTTTACAAAGAGAAATCACAACGTCTGAAGGAACTAGGCGCTTAATCCTCCGTAGAGCGGCTATCTTAGGGCCGATTTACACGGTACGACTTTGTCGCATGCGACAACGGCTTACGACAGGCCCACGACATGATTTACGATTGTTGTGTGCGTCAGAAAAAATGTCGTAGCATTTTAAAACATGTTTTAAAACGCTGCGACAATCGTAAGTCATGTCGTAGGCCTGTCGTGAGCTTGTCGGATGCGACAAAGTCGTACCGTGTAAATCGGGCCTTAGCATACACTTTTTTCAACATATTTGCAACAGGGACTTACAAAACAAATCCCGATCCAAAGTAACGCCTATGATCATGAGAGTTCGTTCAATTTCGATAGTCATGTCTCCGACAAAAAGTTTGTATGGGTTCTGAGATTTTCCCATTGTTATTGCCTGGGTTTTAGAAGTGTTTACTTGCAGGTAGTTATAGTAAACCAGTGGGTTAATCTCTTTATGTCTTGACTCAGTGTGGATTCAAGTATAGAGGGGCCCTCGTGTGCTGCACATTGAGTCGTGTCATCAGCATACAAACGCAGGGAGGAAGATCCATCTACCGAAGTAATTGATGTCATTCACAAAGATATTAAAAAGAAGCGGACCTAGAAGGCTCTCTTGCAGCACTCCACAGCGAATAGGTAGCCAGTCTGACACTTTCCCATTGCATTTTACTCGTTGAAAGCGGCCTGAAAGATATGACTGAATCAGATTAACAGCAGAATCCTGAACACCGTAATGGCAGATCGAGTCAAAAGCTTTGGATAGGTCAATAGCGACCACTGCTACAGCCTTTTCATTGTCGAGAGCCTGGCGCCAGTAGGGCAGAGCAGCAAGAATGCCCACGCAGGAACCAGGCATGTTATCTGACAAGATTGGTGCAAATACCCTGTATAACTGATCAATTTTAGCTGATGTTAAAAAATCTATCGGCAAAGTACTCTCTCTGTATGTAAAATAGTGTACTTGCCACTTAAAAGTCCTATGACTTGCTCCACATGAATTATTACGCTTGCAATTCCCCTTGTCTTTTCGACATATCATCTATTAGGTCTAGCTGGTTTTTCCCTGCTTGCTTGAGGGCAACACCATCTTGGATGGTGAAACGTACCCCTTTCTGCCATTACTAAATCTCCCGGCAAGGCCAACTTGTCAAGGAGACTACAGTGTTTAGTGAGGTGTTTGTCTGATGTACGTCTTTCGAATTCCCAAGCCTGCAAGACAAATGATCTAGCACCTTGGAGAGAAGGCAAACGTGCATCCATAACGCATAACCATAACCAGTGAACAAATGTCCTGGAAACGGTTGACTGGGAAACCCCAAATTTGAAGGCCAACTCATGGAATGGCACACTAAGTCTTAATTTTATAAGTATCCCTAACATCTATTGGGATCAACCGTTTCAACCGCAACCAGTTTAGGTTGGAGTGGCTGAGGTTTTCCAATAGAACACTTTCCCAACCGTTCTCGGTTGAAACGCGGTAACTCCTGGGAATAGTTATTACCAGACTTCTCAGCGTTTACAAGTCAGGGGAAGCAACACGGCGGGCCGACTTTAAATGGCCCGCGTAAACGATAGCGGTCGCTGCTAATGCTTTTTCAACCGTTTCAACCTTGTTTGATGCCGGTTGAAAAAGTTGATCAACCAAACCAACTGAAAACGGTTTTTTCCGAATAGAACACTAAAAAATCCAACCAACCCAACCAACTAAAAACGGTTGATCCCAATAGAACACGACCAAAATGTTCTTCGTTTGACATAGGGTGAGATGTGATAAAAGGCAACTTCTAGTATCTCGAGGGTAATCCCATCTAAAATGACACCTTGTCGTCATTGTTTCTAAGGTTTTCTTGCTGGAAACTGGGTAAACAAGTAGTCAAACTCCGGCCTCTGTTTGGGTAAACGTTTTGGTTAGTGAAGAGGCCTCAACAGATAGGGAGGCTATGGAACGAAACAAATGATCAAATGCCTTTGTTTGTGTTGAGAAGTTGTGGTGTTCTCCTTTCAGTTCGTCTTGGCCTTCACCTTGATCTCCAAGGTCATGAAAGGTTACGTTCTGTTCTGGGCTTTGCCTTTTTTGGAGGCTTCTCGGGCTGCAAAAACTCCTTGTCCATATCTCAAACATAATATGAGCGCTAGCTTCATCTAATTTTGTTTGCTTCAGAAACGCTTGTCTCTTGCACCTCTCCTCTCTGTGTCACGCGGTGAGTCTTGGACTACCTTGCAAACTCTTTGCACTTTCGATCCCACAAAGGAGCTGGAGATTTATTAACGGAATGTCGTTCACAAAATCTATCGTTGTTCAATATTTTTTCTATTAGGTCTTCACGGCTAATGACCGAGATCCACGGTCGACGTCGGTTCGAGCTTAATAGACCAATTTCCATATATTAAGATTCAGGGTTAGGGTTAGGACTAACCCTTAGGACTGAATTTTAATATATGAAATTGGTCTATTCTTCTACTTCGGGACCCTGGTTCTTTATAGCAGCTAGTTTTCGAAATAAGCGGACTGCCTTGTCTCGACAACTTCTTTTCTAACACTTTTAAGACACATGGGCATTTTCGAGTAAATTCTATCGAAATATCTGACGCGCGTGTTAGTTTCTGTACGTTTCCGGTGCTTGCCTGTACACCAACAGGGCGAAGTGGAAGTAATGTTAAACCAATTTGTCACGTGGCTGCAAGCAGCTATGCGTTGCCTTTTGAGACTTTGTTGGGTCAATTACATGGAAACAATCAGTGTAGATTTAACAGGAGCTCAAACTGACAGAATTGACAAAAACGACTGATTTTGTGCATATAAAAGTCATGTGACAAATGACGTGAAACGATTTGCTGCCATGGTAGCACTTAACTTTTGGTACTTTCTGGGCTGTTTTATTGAAAGATGTTAGATTTCCAAGGGAAATTCCGATTTAGCCTCGTTTCCATGCTTAATGCCATATTTGGGGAAAAGAACCCCATTTATCCCATTAGTGATACCATAAATCTCAGCTACATAGTACTTAGTCATAAAGACCAGATATTCTTCCAACAAAATCCGGTGTCCGATCTTTTTTTGATGAACAAAATGTTCCACAAAGTCAAGCTCCTTGATTATAAATAACAGTATTTTTCCCAATGTAGTATCTGTGAAATAAGATTTTTAAATACCTTTTTTATTAGTAAATAACCAGTTTTCCATTTTGGTTACTTGCTAAATAACCCAGATTGATATTTTGGTTATTTAGCAATATTTAACCAGTTTTCCATTTTGGTTATTTATTAAATAACCAGATTAATTAAGTTTTTGGTCATTTAATTAATAACCAATCATCATTTCTTTTGTTATTTGTTAAATAACCAATGACTCATTTTGGCTATTTAGTAAAAAACAAAACTGCAATGTGGTTATTTAACAATTATTCTACGAGGGCGGGCTGGATATGAAGTGATAGATAACCAACGAGGCGCGTAGCGTCGATTTCTGCCTCGGTCAATTCCGGTCCAAAACGGCTTTTGTCGGCCATTTTTTCTCAGAGCTGCACAAATATTTTGACCTCGCTCTATTGCTGATGCGTTCCTTGACCATATTAGGTACAGCTGGTATATGAACTGCTAGCCTGTGCCCGGCGAGCCAATGAAATGCTTGAAATCTGATATCCATAGTTCAGTTTTTAATAATATATATAACCACGTTCGTTTTGGTATTTACTTATAACCACTCTAATAGAGGTTTTGCACGGCAGCCATGTTGCATGGCAGGAACAATGAAAATGTTTTGCATTAGAAAGAACATTTATTCCCACACGAAAAAGAATCTATTGTTCCTGCCATGCAACATGGCTGCCGTGCAAAACTTCTATGATAAAAATACATTTGCATGGGTCTGCAGTTGTTATACTTGAGATGGCTTGGGCGACAGTCGGCTAGGGCGTGGTTAAAAAACAGAGGAGAGGGGACTTGGCGCTTTCCATACCAGACTTTCGCGGTAGAGCGCCATTGCTCTGATTGATCACTTCATAATTTGATCGAATATAATATAACTAATTACGTATGGATAGAACAGATAACATGGATGCCCCTGAAGTAATCGAAAATTTGGAGGATTTAACTCTCACGAGCAGACAAGGATTCGTAAGTTTTAAAGCTGAAATTGATATTTTCGTGATTTGCATAATCGCACGTGTGTGCTTGCCGCTGTCAATTTCATTGCTATTTTCTTCATTTTGAACCAGATGCCCAGCAGATATACTGTCCCGCTGAGAGAAGGCATAGACTTTCGCGATCTTGTCCAAGGAGACGGCACGATGTTTGAAACTGATTTGGACAACATGGGTAGGGCACCTTTTAGTTCATATTTAGCTAATAAGGGGGGTGGGGAGGGGAAGACTTGCTATCTCGGGTTTTGATCGGCTGAAAAAGCCAGCATAAACATAAAGTAGCTGGTTGGCCCATTGACACCTGGGAGTGGGACTGAACACATTTTACTCTGTCTAATGCCAGACGATTTTACTCGTCAACTTGAGGTGTCAGTGGATAAAGCCATGTTTTCATATGCCAGGATGATTCCAAATTGGCAATAATAATAATCTGCAATTCTATTTGCAAATTGCCAGTATTGTTACATATTACGCAAGTCTCAGAGGAACTACTCCTTTATCCTATCAAGAGTCCATTACCCAAGAGTAAGAATCTGCTGTCAGTTTTGTCCCCTTCAGCGTCAGAAAAGTGTCTATTTTTAAATCAAGTGGCAGGAAAATATACAGACCAAATCGCCTAACTCAATGTTGTACCCAATACAAAACATTTTATTCCCAAAGGGTTTGAATTGGGTATAACATTGAGTTAGCTGATTGTGTATATTCCTGCAACTTGATTTAAAAATGTACACTTTTGTGATGCTGATGGGAACTTAGGCCAATTTGGGTAATTATCTTACTTTTCTTTCTATATCCTCCTGCAACCATGCAAGTAGTACAGTACTAATTACCTTGAGTCTTTTGTAATGGGAAAACAAACATTGAAGCCAAAGAGATCTTTTGGAAGCTTCTGTCTTTCAAAACGGTTCCATATTTCAATTGGACTAAGATAACTAAAAATTATACTGAGACATCCCAGATCATGTGGGATGGTTCCAAACATATCAGGAAAACAAGAATTTTCCTGTTTTCCTTCTTGGTTATGGCAGTTTTTGTGGCAGTCTCAGCCAGTTTATTTATCCTTTATTATCACTTTAATCAGGCCCACTCCCCCCTCTGGACAAATAAAATAGGACAAAATAATAATTAATGTTTGGCAATTGCCCAAAATCTCAGCCAAATCTAGGATAAGTATAAAATGTTAAAAATTAATTGCTGATTGTCTGAGATTTCTCTTACATACAGAAAAGGCTTTAGCAATATTTGTTATGAACAATGCTCATCATTTTGGTTGGTGTAAACTTTCCAGTTCAAAGCAGCTGGTAATAATAATAATAAAAACATCTTATTGTACACTTTGATTTTTAGAGTTCTCTCTTATCCCTTTCACCCTTAAACTGGCCTAAACCAGCCATACTTAGTATTTTACTCTATCTAACGCCAGGCAATTTTACTCATCAATGGGGAACCCCCAGGAGTCAATGGGTTAATATTTACAAATAATACAACAATTAAAAAAAGTACTATTATAACTAGGAGTAGTTAACCAAAGGTTAGGAAATACGGGCTGGACGATTGCAAAATGAAGCACACCACAGAATTTTGACCCTACAGATGCATAGCACGTGCATCACACACTTGTTAAGAATTCTGATTACCTAGCTGAGAAACTGGACCTAGGAACTGATGATTAAAATCTAGAAGGGATCATATTTTCTGGATGAGTGAAATATATCTGTCAAGATCGAGTTGAACTAAGGAACACAATGGGCACATACATGTAATGAACACAACATTATATAATCAATAAAACAAATATACCAAATGGTATAACAACAATGGGAACGCTATAAATGTAAACAGATGACAGCAGGTTTCTAAAACGTACATAGATAATCAATAGGCCGTATCACAGTTTTCACCGCCATTTTGTTCAAAAAATACAAAGATAGTAGAAACTCTAAAAGTTCAAAAGTTTCTGCTTAGGTTTTCTAGATGGTGTTCTGTCTTTCCAAGATCAAGACACAAAATCAATGCTTGAATGAGATGGATTTGTTGCAGCTACTGCTTCAAATTTCCAAGAATCATATCTAGATCTTCGCGATGCTACTGATCTTTTTAACTTGTGATTTGACTCTGCTTGTTCTGGTTTAGTTTCTGGTTTAGTTTCATGCTTTGATCTTTTACTTGGTGACCAAACTGGGTCAGATTGTGGCAATCTTAAGATTTGCTTTCACTCGGGCAAGATAAAAGCCCATTCTTTAGCAGAAGCTGTCCCTTGTGACAACAGTAAATTTCTTTGGAAAATAAGAGAGTAGCTCCAGCGTAAACCTATAACATTTAGGCTTTGAGTAAAACTCACCTTTATTATGTCAAAAGGGTCGCAATCTTGAATTTGATTGTGCAAATGAAGTAAACTGGTCTCTCCTTCCAAATTACAGTAAAATTGCGTACATGCACCGCTGTGATCATGTTTAGACAGCCATCACATGAACACATTGCCGGTTGCACGTGTTTACCTTTCAAAGATCACCTACACCCAGAGAACTTTGGGTAATTTTGGAAGAGTAATTTTTGCCATAAAAAATTTTGAACAGACTCCGAGATTAGGGTTGTTGGCTCTGTTTGAGCGTGCAATTATTTATTTTCGTTGAATTTGTCCTTCAAATAAGGGTGTCACAAAAACCTCAGACCTTGAAAACTCAGACCTTAGACCCCTGAAAAACTCAGATCCCAGGGTGTCTTGAAAACTCAGACCCTGTTATTGTACTGAATTTTTGCTATTTCATGGCATTATGTAGTACAGTTAATTTATGTCACTGATGGCTACCCTAGGTCTTTTCACCTGCCAACAACTGAGGAAATATAGAGATTTAGAATGCTTTTGTACGTGAATTGGAATGAAATATTTGTGACATTTCACAGATGTGTGTTGCGAGATACTTTTCACGGTACAGTGGCCGGATTTAATGTCAAACATTTGTACACATTTGGCCGTGACCACATCAAGCAACAGTGACCGAATATTCTTAAAACGAAAAATTAACCGGCAATAGTATATATATATATATGTATATATATATTAACTGTACTACATAATGCCATGAAAGCGCGAAAATTCAGTAGAATAACAGGGTCTGAGTTTTCGAGACACTTGGGGATCTGACTTTTTCAAGGGTCTGAGTTTTTCAATACACCCGAGGGTCTGACTTGTTCGGAGGTCTGAGGTCTAGTTTTGGAGGTCTGAGTTTTAGTGACACCCCTTCAAATAATATGTAGAATAATATATTATTTCAGATCTTGACAGAATACAGTATGATCGCCTTGGCCTTAAAATAATGGCCCATGAAATGTGCGACCTTTCGTGTCTATTACTTACCTTTATTCAATATTATTTAATGAAAATATGGAGGTTCGGAAATTAATTATTAGTTTGACCTACTTGTGACTGGTAGGCCTAGGTCCGGGGCTAATTCCATTGATTCTGTTTTTTGTTGTAAATAATTTTTCCTTTCTAGCTGCATTTGAAGATGAGGAATCACAGTATTTTGATTCTGAAGATGTTTTCCAGCAATTGAATTATGAGTGTAATGACTTTGGGGACGATTCAGGATCCGACAAAGATGAGGATGTGGTAATTGTCTTTTTTTCATTTCTGTGACCCAAGAATAAGGGCCTGTTTACATTTCCATATAAATTTTATTTTTTCAGCCTTGCATTTACATGATAGGTGAGTTAACCCATCCAACCAGGGGTGCATTTTGCCATATAAATACTTGAAGGTGGGGTAACCCGCCCATCCCCAGTTGACTTGTCTCTCTATATACTTACTGCCTTTGCAGTGATAATAAGAAGCCACAGCACTGAAAAGTTGAAGCAAAAGATGCTAATGAGAGTAAAATAGCATTAACTGCCAAAATGCATCTTTCACTCACCATTTTGCCAGTCTACGTACTTAGTGATCACGCCATAGCCTTGAGAAAGGTCCCCCTGTTCCCCAGGGTGGTAAGAGTGCTTGTAAACGCAAGCTTTTTTTCGAACCCACCTCAGCGGGTTACCCAAATACCCAGATTACCCCACCCCCATGTAAACAGGCCCTAAAGCACTTAGTCTAGTTAAACAAACTGTAATTAAAAAATATAATTTAAGTGTTGTTTGTCCTAACAGAAAGTGTTATTGTTTGTTAACTTTGAGACATTTTTTTGGGAAACGTGCTGACTACTTTTGAATGTGTTTCTTACACTAATCGATAAGAGCACATGGAGAATTTGTTTTTACAGTTTAATTTTTTATATGTTTTGCATTAAGCAGGGAAATGTCATAAGTGATTTGCCAATAACATATTTCTCTTAATAATTTGCGATGTTTAGTGAATTCCCTTCTTTCTGATTAAGACCGTATTTGTACTTTTATTTCAGTGAATTGTTTTACACCGCTTAATAGATGCGTATGACGTATCAAAGTTTCTGATAAATGAAGGAGAGAAGTGATCCTCGCATGTATCTGGACAATTATTATAATTTTAAGCAAAAATTGTTTATGTAATTATTATTGTCTTTTATAGACACCTGAAAAATCCAGGTGGCTTCAAAGGGATTTGAACTCATGACCTCTGTCAGTGATTCCATTGCAATTATGCTCTACCAACTGAGCTATGAATCCACGCAGTTGGGAGCACTGGTCAACTCATTGGGCTCATATGTTCCTGTGAAGGACTCGATTAATGAAATAAAACTTAATAATGTATGTTTGGAGTGCAGGGTAGAGACGAAGGCAGGGGTTTCAATAACTTCTGAAATAGCCGTCCATGATAGCCCATTGAAGGAGGCAGTTTGACAAGTTTATGATAGCATTTTTAGTGAAAATCAAGGCAAACTAGCCGGCGGTGTGAGGCAAAGCAGGCGGCGGTATTATAACCGCCGGTAACCGGCTTCTATTGAAACCCCTGCGAAGGAGGGATGTTATCCCTTGCATGTATCTTGACAATTTAACCTAGGATGATAATAATATTATTATTGTCTCTTGCATGTATCAGGTACATTGTAGCTGTAATGGGATCCTATTGAAGCAGGAATCACCGAAACGACCCCAATTTTGACCCCACAATACAATGAATACTAACCGACAAAGATTGGATTTTGAGATGAAATATTGATTTAGGCCTAATTAGGCCTAAAATGTTATAGCTCCTAATCTTAATCATAATCTTAATCTCAATTAATTAGTGAGAAGGGCCTAATTAGGCCTAAAACGTTATAGCTCCCAATCTTAATCTTAATTAATCTCAATTAATTAGGAGCAATAATGTTTAAAAATGACATTTAATCTCAAACCCAACCTTTGTCACTTAGTATTCAGTTTGTATTGTGGGATCATGCATATTGTTTCGGTGTTTCGCGAATTGAAGCCACACAGCCATGCAGACAGTGTTCAATAAGATGGCACCTGTATGGCTAATTGAGTTTTTAAGAAAGTATGAATTGAAGTGTGGGACAGTGATCTTTTTACTCCTCCTAATTTAATCATAATGTGATGGTTATTATGTTCCAGACACCTTTTAAACGTATGGCTCGAAGAATGGAGGATGTGACAGGAGATGGTGGAGTTCGGAAAAAAATTTTAAGGCAGGGCACAGGACCAGTTGTGCCACAAGGAGCAACTGTCAGATGTAAGGAGTGATAAATCAGGGTTTCCCCCTTGGAAACATCTTTCTGTTATGTTGTCCATTGCAACCTCAATAACACCTTCCGGGATTGATGCCTTAATAGCCCAATGGAGAGCAGGAGCCTATGAATAGGAGCTTTCCTCTCCCATACAAGCCCTATGACTGAAACCTTTTTGTGTGCATCTTTTATTTTTCTATCGTTAGAATTCTTCGGCTCTGCCCGCACTGTTTAGAGTGGCCAATCAGAAGAAAGCTACCGTTAAACAAAGAAAAAATAGCAAAAACAATATATGCAAATTGTGCAGATTGATTTACCGGTAAATTGATATAAATGTGAGTCGCCAGCTGCTGAAGGGTTATTTCTAAATATAGAAAGATATGGGCAAAGGTTGACTCAAGGACATTGTGCATAGGGAGCCTCCTATTCATGGGCTCCTGAGGAGATCTAATGTTATGAAGCAAAAAAATTTATATTATTATTTGAGTAGTTATTGTTTCTTGGATTTTTTGCTCATAGATCATAGTAATGGTTACATCGAGTTTAACGACGAACCATTTGACAGTTCCCGGCTGCGAAACCGACCTTACGTGACTAAGCTTGGTAAAGTATAAATAATTATTATTCAAATTTTTGTGGTACTGTCAACCTGTGGACATGTCTGGCTGTCTGTTTATTAATTGCGTAATTGCATGCATTGTTTTGATCAAATTGAAGGCCATAATAATTATGCAGCAAATGGGCAAATGAAAATAAGACACTAAGATCCTACAGAGATCCTTTTGGTTGATTATTTAAATGACGTCTATTAACTTATACCCCATTCACACCAACAAGACATGTTTAATGAAACTGGGTTTTACAACATGAAAATCAGTCATGTGCAGAGAAATGTAGGACTGGCTTTTACATGAGATTGAGGTGAGTTTCAATTTGTGCTTTGATCTGTGCTAAATTTGTAGTTGACAAAAATCAGTATGTACATGGATGATGATTTAAGAAGAAAACAATAAATATTATTTGAACCGTGTTTAACTAAACTTGTTAAAAACATGGTTAAGGTTTGGAGTGAAAAGGGGATTAGACAGTTTTCGACAGTTGTTTTACCTCCAGATCCCAGGATACACTTATTCAAGAAATTAATGTATCAATGTATCAGGTTTTCAGTTTTCATAAGTGAAGGCAATAATAATGATGAGCTTGGTGTAGGTGTCCGAGAAGCCAAAGGCGTCTGTCCAGCAACCGAGTGCAGCAGGGAACCACGACATTAACCCTTGAGTGGCCTCCACTCAGGCACTATCTCACTTCTAACCAGTGGAGACTAAATGGACTTACCCTATCCTAGGGCAGGGAGCATAGCAGACAACTTACAAATGCAAGATCACACAACTCAACACAAGTGAAAAGCACTGATTTCTATACGAGAGAGTCATGAAAACCTGTATGTCCCTGTGACCGCCCCCAGTAGTGTGTATGGGTAACTGCTGGACCACGCTATCTCAAGTTTAACTTGGCCTAGATTGGTACATTTTAGCCATGCAATGTTGTATGTTTCCAGATGAAATTTTACCAGGCCTCAGTGTTGGAATTAGCTCAATGAGAAGAGGCGAGAAGTCTCGATTCCTCCTCAGTCCCCAGTATGCATTTAAGGAGTTAGGGTGTCCTCCTCGGGTTCCACAAAATGCTACAGGTATCTGTGCTTACATTTATATTAAAGACATATGGTATCCATGACTATTAGCTACCTTCGATGGAAGTTTCTGTGGTTTGCTTAGCCACTAGTTTAAATTTGGCAAACTTAGCATCTTTGCTTAGATGACCAGTGAGCTTTCAAATTGCTGGAACACCAGACGAGAGCCTAGAACATGGGCTGAAAAACACCCTACAGTAGGTCTTAACTGAAGGTAACTGAAGAGAAAGTGCATTAAATTGTAGACCCTATCTGTCATCACTTGTTTCAGGGTTTGAAAGAGTAGGGGGCCAAGGACCTTTACTTTCTCATGTGCATGCAGAGGCTATGGACTGCATGTAGTAAACCTCT
>JALIRR010003783.1:0-2500 GCA_023091755.1 Montipora sp. Colony 1 RG-2022 | reverse complement strand
ATTAAATATGCAAGAAAGGTAGCTAATAATTAACCCATTCATCCATGAAGCGTCTCCCATTGACGAGTAAAATAGACCTTATTCACGATGTCCGCCATGTTGGATTTGTTATTATCATGCAAATTAGCTACACACTTCTGAGGGGGCAAACAACACAAGTTCGAGAGGTTATAACGAACACCTTAGCCACACAGATGGCGGCTATCGTGAATAAGGTCTATTCTCTGGCATTAGACAGAGTCTAATCTATAAGTGTTATTCTCAGGACTAAAAGGGTTTTTAAACCTTAAAAGGGCGGCTCTAACCAGTTTCAACACTTTGAAGAGACACTCTTTAGAAAGATTGGCACTACACACTGTATCACGCAACAGCAATGTTATGGTACCATATGAAACGCCGATTAGTCTGCATTAACATTAGACTAGACGCTCCGTGAGCATAAAGTTGGTTGCCTGTGGAACAGAAATCCTTTCTATTTCATTGCGTGCGTGAAAACAAGAAACCCAATCCGTGTCAAAATTTAATAACCATACCCAACAAAATAATTTTTTCTCCGGAGTTCAGGTTCAATCCCTTTTCTGAAGAACATTTTTCTGTAATAATGAAGCAAAAAATAGACAGCAAACTTTCTTTCAAGTAATTCTTGACTAACAAGAATTTGTCAAATTTCCAAGTGTTTTTTTTTTTACTTGAAGACTGCGCAGAGTTGAGTGCAAATAAATAAAATTATAAATAACCAGACAACAGAGATTCGAAATCCACTCAAGGTGTTCGATTTGAGTTTCCTCCTACCAGGTAATTTGCCGTTTGGTTTCAGTGTTGAACATAATATTGCAGTTAGTAAAATATTAACGAGAATTCGACGAAGAGGTAAATGCGACTAAATTTCTTGTATGCGTTGCGATGTTTATTTCAAGCTTCTAATGCAAATTTTTGACAGACTATTAAAGTACAAAGGGTAAGACTAATATGCAGAACTGCAGACCGCGGAACCTACGGAACCTTCAAAAATGACTGTTTTTATTGAAATCACATGGTAATAACGATGAGATTTACGTTAAAGTTTGGTAAATATCGACTGAATCCTCCGATTATCGCGTTCCAGGGGCCATTTCAGGCTGTCATCTGCGTATTTGCATCATCTGATTCAAGTTAGTCGATTAACTGGCGGATTGCGTGACAGGTCACAATCTTACCAACTCATTTTACAACCTCAAAAGACGATCTAGCTTGGTTTGGGGATTTAAATTTTTTTTTCGCGACATTCAGGCCACGTGATGCTATTTGCTGCCTGTCTCCCCCCTAGAAGGGATGCTAGTCCATCGCAAGGCTACCCCAACATTAGATTCGCCTGTACCAGAAACCCATAAGGGTTGAAACGTGTAACGGCCCCTTGTGTGCTGGGAAACAAGCTTCTGAATATTCAATTTGCTAAGTACCATATTTGGAACAACAAGAGCAAGGGGTTTCCAAATATGGTACTTAGCCCTGAAACATTCAACCAATCAGTTCGCACGGAATATTCGGAAGCTGTGAACGCTCATTACACGTTTCAACCCTTATGGGTTTCTGCCTGTGCCCATTTGTACACCTGGGTGGAGAGAGACACCTTGAGAGTTAAGTGTCTTGCCCAAGACCCGAACCCGGACCACTCGATCCGGAGTCAAACACTCTAACCAAGAGGCCACCGCGCCTCCCTTTTTCAGACCTGATAAAAAATTTGATAATTTGACCAATCTTAAAGGTTTATACGCTTTTATTACGAAGGATACAAAACTGTACAAAGTTTTGAGCTTAAAATTCCACACTATAAAGCAATTCAAGACTAGAGTGCGCAAACCATCCCCTATTTCAGACCAAAATGGTCAAAATTGATACTCTATTTCAGACCAAAACGGCTACAAAACACTACCCTTTCGCGCTGCTCATACCTATATAGCCCATATAAGGGAGAACCCCCCCCCCCCCCCCCCCCCCTCCTTCCCCGGGGATCCAACTCAAGTTTTATAAATTTGAAAATGATAAGCGAGTCATCGAAACGTCATTCTAGTCTGCTATGTCAGGTTTTTATTCTTAATTTTCATGAAAATCATTGTTTTTTCTTTAGGCGTTGTCAATTGACCCGAAAAACGTAAAGGCTCTTTACAGAATGGGAAAGGTAATAAAGTCAGTTTTGTATGAGGGTGAAAATCAGTATGGAGTGTAAGCAATGTGCTGTTTTACGATGTGTCTTCTTCCTTTGGCTGTTACTCCCAATAGGGTCACGAATTACATCTGGTGGCCCCATTATTTTTTAAATGTATGGGGAAGACGGGTCACCCCCCTCCCCCGATATAAGCAAACTTTAGCAGGGTTTACACTAAACGTGTTCCAAACTAAAATGTGTTTTTCCAAAGTTGGTGTTTTTTCGTTAAAAACCGGGGTAATCTGTCGAAGAGTTAACTGGAGTCAGAGGAAAACTATGTATCTTTAAGGACAATTTATTTTTTTAGTCGTAAAA
>JALIRR010003782.1:32500-40838 GCA_023091755.1 Montipora sp. Colony 1 RG-2022 | reverse complement strand
CCAATGACTTAACGTCTACTTTTCCATCCGTATATCATTGTGTGAACTAAGAGGTAGCCAAATTACTAATTCTCTCTTTTTTCCGCTCCAAGGCGAGCAGCGCACTGTTCTCTTGGTATCCTGAACTGCCACAGGTAACCCAAGCTCTATGAGTCTATGTCATTTGAGCGTCGCGCTAATAACAAAAATGTAAGGGTTGGTTTCGGGGGGAAAATATGCAATTTATTACAAAATTTCCAACGCTATTAGTGAAAGATATATATGAAATACATCATATATTGCACTGCGGGTATGAAATCAAATGAAACCGTGTTGTCTCGCAGTGATGAGCGCAAATTTCTATTGCGTCGAGAGGCCTGAAAAATTTTTCAGGACTTCAACATCATATATTGCACTGCGGACAACATGGTTTCATTTGATTTCATACCCGCAGTGCAATATATGATGTATTTCATATATATCTTTCACTCATAATTACTTATCACGGGAAGTTGTGAACTCAGAAGTGACCAGCTCCCAACGTCAGTGGCTTCATAGCTCAGTTGGTTAGAGCATCGCACCGGTATCGCGAGGTCGCGGGTTCAAATCCCGTTGAAGTCCTGAAAAAATTTTCAGGCTTCTCGACGCAATAGAAATTTGCGCTCATCACTGCGAGACAACATGGTTTCATTTGATTTCAAACGCTATTATTGGTACTTTTTTTTTTTCAATGAAGATCTCTTACTTTAAGTCCTTTGTTTGTCTTTTGTGTCTGGAATGGTTTGGGGTCGCTTTATGGTTTGCGGTCCGGCCGAGTTCGAATTTTCGTTTAATTTTGATTACTGCCACTAGTTTTTGGGAGTAAAAGGGTCAAAGTGAATATTTTCTCCCAAGGATGCATATCTCACCAGGGAATATAATCAGGGGAGTTGTAAAAACGAGATCAGATTTCACCAGATATTTAAATTTCTCAACGTTGGTTGTTATAAACGTGACGAGTGCTCTTGAGTGGAATATGTCCATTAAATCTCTCCTTGGTTTAAGATATTTTCTGTCAGATGTGTGGATTGTGATAGCGAAGTTTTTGCAGAGCTTTTGGCCATGGATGCATCGCCCATGATGAGTATTACTTTCCTCGGCAACGATCGCAGTGTGGTAAGTACCATGTACCATTTCCACATGTTGCAAATGTTTGTTTCCAGTGAACTTGGAAGCTGCGTGTGTCTAACGTACGTCAACGAGCAGAAGGATGATAAAGCATCTCTTGCAAAAGTTCGCGGAAAGGGCAAAATTTTATCCGCAATTCTTCTCCTTGGTAGAGGTCTTTGTGTGATCTTCAATAGACTTATTGTTTCCGGAACAAAAGAACAAAACAAGTCACTCCAGAACAAAATAAGTCATTGTTTCAACAGACAATTAGGCTCTGGTTGGCATATGAATAACGATGGGTAACGTCACGAGAAACATCGCTATTGTGGTCGACTTAGATTTTGTATATACATATGTCTCACCTTATTTTGGAGTGTCCATTCTGGTCATAACCCTGTGGAAAGGTCTATCTTTATAAATTCTGAACGGTTGGATGCTTGGAACTTTCGCTCCCAGTCACAAATTTCCATCTGGGGAACACCTCGACATCACTGAGTAAAGATGCTTTAATGAACAAAATGGATGTATGATATGGATCATATATTGAACTGCGGATATGAAACCAAGTGCCGCTATGATCCTGGCAGTTATGGACACAATTTTACCAATTGCGAAGAGAAGCCTGAAAAATTCAGGACTTTATCGGGGTTTGAACCCACAAGTTTTGCACAATAATAGAGTCAAATTCCCAAAAGACATTTTACTGCATTGTTCTGTTCGCCAACATGGCCGCGGTGACGTCACATGCAAACCACCAACACGAGATTTGACCAGTATGTTCATGGTTATTTACAAGAGTGAATCGCGAAAATAAGGATACAGTTTTTCGCATGCAACAGCATTCCTTTACAAGCAAAAAAAGGAAAAAGAAAAGCTTTCGCTGGTTGCAAATTGCCAAATTTTCGTTCGTTGATGAGGAGGGAAAGCAAAAACTGTTATAAAAGCTATCCTGCCATGGTGATCAATCAAACTCTCACTCAAAGAGACACTGGCTTTACTTGAAATAGTTGCACAGATTATTGAACAAATGATACCGAACTAATACTCTATACAGTCTTCTTAAAATGAAATAAAATAATATGAAACAATATCTTGGTGATAAAACTGCCAGTGGCAATTGTAAAGTACAAGTTTCCAACCCCAAGCCTTCGAGCTCACTTTGCAAAGAATTATAGCCAGGGTTCGCTCAAAAGTTCTTCCTCTGGGATTCCTGAAACCCACTGCGACAATCTTTCATTTTTCGCCATTAAGTTCAAATTCAAAACTCTCAAGGTAGCACGTATGTACAATTGTTCCCTGGGAATTTTCCGTTTGTCTCATCGTGTCAGCTCCCTGGCATTCAAACTCCATTCCTTAAACTCCTTTCTTCTGACGCACACATTGTAGTGGATTTAGATTTTGAACGTGAAGTGAAGAGTTTCCCTTGCAGATTTTCTGCGACTGCAGGACCAGCTACAGAACTTTGAGTGAAATGTTTATAATCTTGATATCCTCGTACGGTTTGTCATCTTTAGGATTTGTTTTAACGTTGCTAATTGTCTGTACCACATCCATTCCTTTCACAACACGACCAAACACCGTGTGTTTATTGTCCAGCCATGGCTAGGGGCAAAAAAACAGAAACAAAGCAAATCATTAAATGCTCACAAGTGTTTGAAGTTTCCTACGTCCAGGAATGGCGCAAGTAATTTGATGCACATTCGACTTCCATATCCAACACGAAGTGTCCCTTCAAGTCTTAGTATTTGCGATTCATTTAGAACAACAAGGCAAACCAACAGACTCTTTTTGGCGATGGTCGGTATACCTAGACACGAGGGTTGTCGAATAAATACACCATAAACACCATGCATATTCACTGATTGTCTACGCGGCGCACGAGCAAGGTGTTTGCTCTTCACGCGAGAGAAACCGAGTTCGAATCGCGGGTCGGGAGAAATGACACACTTCCTACGGGATACGGGAATATAATAAAACATCGCAGATCCGTGAGTACAATGAAAAAAAAAAAAAGCACGAATAAAAAGAAAATCACCCGGCTTTCTACCGTAGTGCCTGTGGCAACTCATAGGGGAGACTTCGTGACACCAATAGCCCATTTTCCAAATATCAAATATTCGTCTTGATAGTGAGGCAGTGACGACAAAAGAACAGAAACACGTTGGAATGAATGTGAAAAATATTTACAAATCATCCACTTTCCATTGTCTTTGTTCACACTGCCTCACTATCAAGCTGAATTTTAATATATCGAAAAAGGCCTGTTAAAATCAGTTTGCAGTGCATATAATTAAGAGAACAACCTGCATTTTCAAGCTTAGATTTCTCGGCCATGACAGCTAACCTACCGTTGGTACTACTGTAATGAAAAACTGCGAGCCGTTCGTGTTCGGTCCCGCGTTCGCCATACTGACTGTGTAAGGTCGGTCGTGCCTCAAGTTCCGGTGAAACTCGTCTTCAAACTCTCCACCCCAGATGGATTCACCACCAGTCCCATCCCCTAGAAAAGCAGAGAAAATTGTGAAATGTTACTCTAGGAAAATACAGACATGGGTTTATCAATGAGTTGATAAGGTAAATTGACCACCAATTCGCTGTGAAGAGGGGCCAACGCTCGAAACGTCAGTTTTGGAATTTCTTAAAGGTGGTCAATTTATTTACCATATCAACACAGTTGATAATCCCAGACCAACTGGAATTCGTGAAAATATATGACATTGAACTTATATGAAGTAAAGGGAATGAACCTAAAGAATTTAGGATGAATTTTCTAAGCGTCCTTGCATAGCACAAACCAACATCAATTTCATTCAAGCATGTCAGCTTACCAAGAGGGTCTCCTGTTTGGATCATAAATTGATGAATGACTCGATGAAATATGTGTGTGTTATAGTAGCCATTCGCACCGTGTGTTGAGAAGTTCTCCACTGTTCTGGGACACCTGTGGAAAAAAGAATCGTTAAGACCGGTGATTCAAACAGAGTTCAGCTGGCGCTTCAAAACGCCTTCCAAATCCTTTGGCTAATCATCATCATCATCATCATCATCAGCATCGTCGTCATCATCATCGTCATGAACAACAACATCATCATCATCATCGTTGCCATCACCGTCATCAACATCGTCATCATCATCATGATCACTGTTAACATCATCGTCATCATCATCGTCACCATCATCATCACCACTGTTAACATCATCGTCATCATAATCATCATCATCATCATCATTATCGTCCACGTCATCATCATCGCCACTGTTAACATCATCATCATCATCAACATCGTCGTCATCATCACCAGTGTTAACATCATCATTATCATCATCAACATCGTCGTCGTCATCATCATCATCATCTCTTAATTTATCCTCGGATTTTAGAGTACCTTGATTACCCTCTCAACCATGATACACCACAGAGGACAGACCACGACATCGGGTACTCCATACAATGCTCCTTGCGAATGGTGTGAGGGTTCTTTTACGTCCCACAGGATTATGAACATTGAGGGGTTGTCAATGAGACGGGGCCTTTGGTTTATCGCCCCTAACCAAGAAGACTCGAGAGTCAAACCGGTCTAACCATTTGCGGATGCCATTACAAAGGCAGCACTTTCTCCTCACTTATTTAAAAACCCTGAGTGATGGTCCGGCCGGAGTCGAACTCACGACTTCCCGTATGGCAAGCCGGTACTCAACCAACTGAGCCACCGGTGCGCTGTTTATTCTCCAAAACAGTGTCAAGAAAAATAAACTAGAGAAGAAGGGCACTTATCTCGAAGAAACTAATTTCTTAGAATTCTAGACCTGTAGTGATTGTTGTCGAACGAGGTATAAATAACCGTCCCAAGACGTTCATATTCCGTCCCTTCTATAATAATACTAAACTTTATCATTAAGTGTCAAGTCTTCCAGCCCTGGGGCACTAATTCAACTCGTAAATCAAATCAAACATTAGTGTTTTAGGAGAAGGGAAAACCGGAGTACCCAGAAAAAAACCTCTCGATGCAGAGTAGAGAACCAACAAACGCACATATGACGCCGAGTCTGGGAATCGAACACAGGCCACATTGGCGGGAGGCAAGTGCTCCCACCACTGCGCCATCCCTGCTTCTTCTAATTATCCAGTTAGAAGGCAAATGTGACTTTTCTCGGCATCAGATTGGAAAGCAAGGCTTTCGAAACATTGCAAATAAACTCTAAGTGGTATTGAGAAAGTTGTTCCAACTTACTCCTTCGGGAACAATTTTATCACGATGTCACCCATTGTTGTGTGGAGAACAGCCTCTTCGGGAAGTTTCTTCGCTCCCTCACCTCCCTGTAAGACGAAGAAAGCATAAATCACTTAAACACACTCCATCATTTCAAGTAACCGGAATGTACAGTAAAACCCCGCGAGCACGAACCTTCCATTTGAAAATTTAGCCTAAACAGGTTGTTACATAAATGGTACCTAACAGAAATTTAGGTTATCTAACTTTTAATTTTCTGAAAAAAAAAAAAAACATATTGTAGATAGCAGAATTTAGTGGTATTCGGCCTTTGTCCCCTATACACCTTATTCCAAAATGGCCGCCATTTTAGTTTTCTTTTGTTTCCATGCAAATTGGCCCTTATGGCCTCGTTCAAGGTTAAATATTCTTTTGAATTTTACGTTTGAAAGCGAGGCCAAAAGGGCCAATTTGCATGGAAACAAAAGAATACTAAAATGGCGGCCATTTTGGAATAAAGCGTATTCTGGTTGGCGATGGTCTTCATCAACAAATCCAATGCAGCATCCAGTTTATCCCTATCCCTTGTATAAAATTTGAATAAAATTTCAATACAGAATTAAAAAATTCACATAAAAGTAATCAGTAAAATCGATAGATCAAATGACATTATCAGCTCTAGCCTAAAGTAATGCTCTTCATACGAAGAGGACGTTTGCAGAGAACTCTAAATGTCAATTGATCTTATTTGCCAAAGTGCACATTTCTTTAAAATTTAGAAAATAAGAACCCGTTTCAAATTTTGTTTATAGAGGCTCTAACTGACACATTTTAGGCTAACAGGTTCTTAAATTCATTCTATTCTCGTCCATTCTTTATCAATCCATCGCATTCTATTCTATTTTCTACTATTCCTTTGCCATCCTCCTTTTTCATTTCATCCCATCCTACTCTACAAAATACTCGATCTATTGTGGTGTACAGGCAGATGAATCGATGCTGGCTGCAACGCCACAAGTCCCACATACCAATGTAAGTAATGCTTGCTTGTGATGGCTCATCTAATCAATTAAGAATTATCCTTTGCTATCCTAAGGATTTACCTTATCAACTAGGAGTACATGAACTACTCCTAAAGGAACGTACAGCTTCATTGTATGTCACGGTGTGGAACGGCGTTTTCACAGAACGGGTTATTTTTAGATCGATTTTCCCGCGAAACCAGAGCTTTCCAGCAAATCACAACTCTTGCATGAGAAATTAATCCCCACTGAATTGAGAATGGTCACTCGTGCACACCAAATCTTATTAAAGAACTCGTCTAAAAATAGCTTGATCTGTGAAAACATGTTACATAGACTCCAGGCTATGGGTTCCTGATCGACCCAAACTGATAACTTTAACAGCTCGCAAGAGCACCACATAAGCTCAAATACACCATACACACTCACTTGAGTAGCCGCAAGGATTTCCTCTCTGGACGGCTTTTCATTGAAGACATCACGATCACTGTCGCCACTTAAGTGAAGAGAAATCAAAACGAAATTGAAGAGTTGAATCCATTGATCTACAAGGCTAACCATAAAATTACAAGCGTGCCAAATTTGAACGGTTTTCAAATGAAAAACAAAATTGGCAAATAACAACAACCACAGATAATCAATGAACCAATCATGCAAACACGTGCAGCTGTCACAAAAGCGCGGGAAATTGCGCGCGAATCATCCAGAGTTGGGTAAGAGTTGGTTTGGGTTGGCGAAGAAAGTGGCGCCAAAATTATTGGTCAATTACAAAGCGCTTAATGAGCTTAAAGGGACTGTGTCACGGCAGTGCAGTTAATTTTGTGTAGTTTTACCAATTCCTCACCCTACTAGGTATGCAAATTAACGTTAACACAGACATGGCTTTTCACTGGGGCGGATTCAGGATGTTTCTTAGGAGGGGTGCATCACTAACGAATGGGGTAGCTGACTGGAGACGCTTTCTTTGGAAGAATACGAGTTGTATTAGAAAGCCGGGGGGGAAGGGGGGGTGAAGGTGCGCACCTCCTGCACCCTCCCCCTAGATCCACCCCTGTTTCAAATAACAGAAATCAAAGCTTCGTGACAAATTTTGCCCATCCCTGCCTCAATTTGTATTGGCTGCTTTGATCAAACTTTCCTTCAATGTTTTAAGTATTTAGTTTTTCACGTTTTGGGCGATTTGGTTGCCAGTTCCCGGTCGCTGAATTTGGCAAAATTTTGCGACACCGCCCTCTTAATAGACCTTTCTACAGATGCGGCGGCCATTTTCATGTCTGTAAAGTGTTTTCAATCACGTGATCAGTAGTAACCTTGTTTTTTCACCGAAACAAAAGAAAACGTTTGCATGATTATAGAACTCAATTACCGGAGGATTCGTTGGGTACACCAACATGGCTGCCCTTCCATTGTTTAGCTTTACCAACACGGCCGCCGTGACGTCACGTGAAAACGCTCTATTGTTTCGAAATTATGGGATGAAATTATGGGATGCTCAGGGGGCAAATTAATATGTATTTGCTCCTTGGACATTCCATAATAGCTATTTGAAACAATAGAAATGAAAATGTCCGCCGTATCCGCACAAAGGTCTATTCACCACTATATGCTTGTGGGAGGACTGCAACCTACCTTAAATCAGGCTGTCGAGTGGAAAACACGTAAAACCTGTTTTTCTTTGACGCTGTGCAGAACAACATTGGGTCAGGTTCACCACTTTGAAGGGAAGGGTTGTCGGATGCTTCCATTTCCTGTGTAAGTTGCAAGATGTAAGATTTTACGACGTATTACTATAAACAATCATTTATTAAAAGAGATTTATGCTGAAAAAATGCAGTCAGGAATTTGCATAATTACTATAAGAAATGTTGGACACTGACTTATCTGAACGTCAAACGACTTTCACTAAAAACTTGATCAAGACGTTTCGACAGAGAACCTTCGGTCATCCTCGGTTTGAAACAGCGACAGCTTATGAAC
>JALIRR010003782.1:0-27500 GCA_023091755.1 Montipora sp. Colony 1 RG-2022 | reverse complement strand
TTCACTTCCTAAATAACATTATTGTAAACTGCGTAACAAGCAGTCTGGCCAAAGTCCCCCACAAAAAGCATTGTAAATTAGTCCTGAAAAGCCCCAAAGGGGAGAGACTAATAGCTTCACTTCACTTCATTTTACTAAGGAAAGTAGGGAGAGACTTCTCCCATATGGCGGCTAAATAAAATATTCTTCTCTTTTAATGCTAATAAGCATTTCTAGCCTCGCTTCGACGAGCAAATTTCAAAATGAGAGCAGTAGGTCTCATTAACATAAATTCAAAAAAAAGGAGGAAAGCGGTCTATACCTCCCTTGGCCGTTTCTCTCGATTGCGTGACAAAACAAGATTAACTACAAAAGCGTGTAACTCAACGGACATCAGCCTGCAGTGCAGGAGTATTCTTCGCTCAGTATGCTCCTTCACGAAATGCTTGCCCGCCATCTTAAATTGTTCAAGCAACGAAAGGTTGAGGAGAGATGCAATAGTCCATTTTCGAAATATCAAATATTCAGCTTAATCACAGTGATGCAGTGAGGACAAAAACAATAGAAACACGTTGGAATGAACGTGAAAAATATTTGCATATCATCCACTTTCCTTTGTTTTTATCCTCAGAACCTCTCTCTTCAAGCTGAATTTTAATATATATTTTTTAATTCGAAAAAGGCCAATCTCGATCTTAGAGCTCTTCTCTTGACTGAGGGAGAGAAGAGGTCTGGGGAACCCTGAAACAAAGTGTCTTCTCATTGGTTTTCGTGAAGAACAATCAAAAGCGTCTCTAATTGGCGCATTCATGTTAGCACGAGGAGTGAGCAGGCGCAGTAAGGTTCAAACAGCCAATTTTTGACCATAAGATCCCTACGGCGCATGCTCTCTTAAATAGAGTTTCCCAGAGCCTTGGGTCGACCCGAGGCTCTGATGACGAGAATGCGAAAAAGGCCTATTGAAAAGGTGGAAGACAGATGTGTGCTCAACGAGATCCTACTCGCGCTTAGTAATAAGACGCTCGCACTTCAGGCTACACTGACAAACAAGGAACTTCGCGAAGTCAACAAATGCGACTGCACCTGAGAAAATAACCAAAATCACACACCTTTTATTCCCAGCATTGTGGCATACAGTAGAAAATGTCCACTTTCATCAAACACTTGATGGAGAGTCCAAAGACAAACAATATCAGTCATCTACCAACGTTAACTTAGAAGACCAAGACTTGCCCTTTCTGAAGAGCCGTACTTCAAAACGAAATAGGCGGCTGGGGCAACAAATACGTCACTTCAAAATTCAACTTTACGCCTTTTTGTGTATTTCGATATTTCCATATCGTTCATGTTGTAAAACATGGGTTGTATAACTCGGATGTTAATAGAGGTTTTGAAATAATGATTGAGAATAAATAAAGGGATACACTATTGTATTCTTTGATTGCACTCACGTGATAAGACGGCCATGTTGGTGCCAAAACAACAGAAAAATGTAGCTCAAGTTTTGCATAATAATAGAGTCAAATTCCCAAAAGACTTTTTCGGTATTGTTCGTTCCACCAAAATGGCCGCCGCGACGTCACAAATTTTGCAATCAAAATGAGAATGGTCATGTTGTCGCCGAAACCCTTTTTTATTTGTTTATTTTTTTATAAACTTTGTTGTGTTGCAGAGTACGGCAAAGAAATGTACAAAAATCCGTGCCGAACGTGCAGCATGATTATTTTCGTCTTTTAGCCAATAGTATTAGGGAGTTTCAAAAACGACGACAGCGCGACAAAATAATCATGCTGAACGTGCGACAAGCATTTTAGCAAATAACTTTGCGGTACTCAGCGTAAAAGCAAAGTGAAAACACCAAATTTGAGGTTTTGACCGGCGACAACGTAGGCGCACACATGTCACAATGTCATTAACAGCAAGCTTATTAATAAACACCACACCTTGTTCATCACATCAAATGCACTGCTTGTTCGTTCTTGAGAATAGCAATAGTTTAGAGCGTTTGAGTCAACATTAAAATAAAGGAAAGAGAGAAAGAGGGAACATTATGCAACGAGGGACACGTTTTTAAACCAAGGGTCTAACACGAGGGAAGATCTCATACTTCACATTAAAGAATAAAATCGTTAGCACCGGCAAAAAAATTAAGTGTTTGAACCGCAAAACGTCAGATCGAAACGTTTGAGCGTTTTACATTAAAGCCAGGCCTGGGTTGCTCGAAGGAAGCATGGTTAACGCTAACCTATGGGTTTTGATCCTTCTAAAACCAATGGTTAGCGCTAACGGGGCTTCCAGCTACACCTGTCCCGGCCCTGCAGGGCGTTAGGGCAGAACGTTAGATGCATTAAATCGGACCACGAGAGCGCTTGGACAAAATTATTGGATCATTAGACTTAGTTAGAGCTTTGCCCAAAACGTACATGTAAGAGAGTAAAAAATAAAACAAAACAAAACAAGAGAGGTTCGAGAAATGTGAAGTTTAAAAGCGATATCGAAATTGTGAAAATGAAAATGTGACATTCAACTTCAGAAATGAATTTCTTAAACCATTTTAACGTATTTTTTCGATTAAACGCCGGGTCAAAACTGCCGATTTTAAAATAAAAGCCTGGGGCGTTTGATCGGGGTCCTGGCGTTTATTCGGGGTCGAGCTCACAAGGAACGGTTACAAGTAAATGGTAATCTCTTGAATGGCACTCTTACGACATACCAAGTACAGTATGCTGTTTTGGTATTTTAATAAACGTGTTTAAAAAAGGTTGACGGGCCTACGCGACTCCTCCTGTCAGCAAATGATCGTGTGTCTTCAGAGTTTAGCTCTGACCAGGACGTCTTTTGGGAATTTTCCTTTGCGATGTGATAGTAGGATGGGCTCCTTTAATAAATATTTGCCTTAAGTGTGGTTGGTTTTGAACAAAGTGCCATTTCCCCATAAGTACATTCTTCAAATTAGGAAGGACTGGGTGGCATAGTGTGACAAGGCAGTACAGTATTGTACTACGTGCATCGTTCGTTATTTGTATTTTTTAATGATCCTTCTCGCTTTCCACCGTGTTCTCTGGATATCCTGTTTTTAATGCGTAGCTTGAAGTTTCTCACGTTTTCTTCAAACGTTATGTGAGAAGAATTTGTTCGTAGAAGCCGTAGTGCTTCCCTTTTATGAATCCTCTGGTAACGCCTGGTGGATGACACGAATCACGAATAAAACTTTGTGTATTGCAAGGTCTCTCTCTCTTTTTCTATGGTGTTTGCACGTCAATGATAGACTCCTTGTTAAATCTGTCGCCTTTGAACACTTTTGTGTCCAAGAATGCAATTTCTGTTTCTGATAATTCAGCCGTAAATTTGATCGTGCTGTGAAAGTTATTTGCGGTTGTAATGAAGTCTTCTATTTTGTCTCTGGCTGTAGTCATATCATTTACTTGCTCCTACATCATTCATATATTGTTTACGCGCTGTTTGTTAGCGATACAAATTTTTGATTGCAACATGGTTCATGTACACGTGCCGTATATACAGTACCATAATACTGTAACTTCGGGTAATCCAGGGAAAAATCGTCCCGCACCTGAAAAATCAACCTGAAAAAATGGCTGAAAATCGCATTTTATTAATAAACGCCGGACCCCGATTAAACGCCAGCCTCGAAAAAAAGCCGGGTCAAAGCTGCCGATTTTTAAATAAACGCCGGCCCGGCGTTTACTCGAGAAAATACGGTAAGTTAATTAACTATTACAGTGACGTGATTAATAGAAAGGCTTTTGTTGTTGTCGTGTTGATGAGCTTAAAATAGGTTTTTCTTTTAACGGGGATTTATTAAATCGGCGTGAGATTGTGATTGTGATTCAATCAGAGAAAATAAAATGATGTTTTTATCACAAAAGGAGCAGTTTATTACCTACATTGGAGAACCTTAAGGTGTCAGTCTTTTCCAAATCTCTTTCTGTCGCCATGCGTCTTCCAAACTCCATATCTGGCAGTTGTTGTTTTTGCTAAAATGTAGGCCACAGATGTAAGGTTATTTAGCACTTAGCAGTTTCACCTTTGTCACCATTTTACTTGGCTATGTGGCACCCCTTGGGGAAGCTGTTTAAAAGTCTCTGCTTACGAGCCACAAGGCCCACCTGCATCAGGCCGGCACTTATCTCAGGTTTCATTAGCATGAAGCGACTAGGAGTATTTCTACTCCCCCCTAGATGAGATGCTAGTTCATGGCTGGGTTACCCCAGCATTTCGCCGGTACTCATTTATACACCTGGGTGGAGAGAGGCACCGTGAGAGTTAAGTGTCTTGCCCAAGAACACAACACAATGTTCCCGGCCAGGACCCGAACCTAGACCACTCGATCCAGAGTCGAGCACTCTAACCATGAGTGAAAAAGGTAAAGTCTCTGCTTACGAGCCAGAAGGCCATCAGGCCGGCATCTATCTCCGGTTTCCGTAGCATAAAGCGACTAGGAGTATTTCAACTCCCCCCTGGATGGGATGCTAGTCCATCGCAGGGGTTACCCCCAACATTAAATTCGCCGGTACCCATTAATACACCTGGGTGGAGAGAGGCACCGTGAGAGTAAAGTGTCTTGCCCAAGAACACAACACAATGTCCCCAGCCAGGAACTCGATCTGGAGTCGAGCACTCTAACCATGAGGCCAGCACGCCTCCCATTTAATGCAAGTGCACTCAGATTTTTGTGTACTGCAGTGCAGCCAGTGATTGTATTTAGATACCTGTTGCATCTCACTAAACACTTGCAGTGACTCATCAAACACTCTTGTCTTCTTTCCAGTCAGAAATCTGAATACTCTGACCTACATTAAGCAAAGCAAAACAAGGAAATTTTAAATCAAAGATAAAAAACAGGGGATCTCCATGAAGGACATGTACCCGGGAAAATGACCAGTTTAGTTTGTTTTTGAAAAGGCATCTCCAAAACGGAATCTTCCATCCCACCAAGGAATAACTTTAGATGGAAAACAGTAATGCATGCAATCAAATCACAGAGATATCAAACCTTTCTGTCTGTTGCCAATGTGACAAAAAGTTTCCCATCTTGTGAAAACGTCAAGGAAATTGGAAAAGTCTTGCACTGAAACCAAAATTAATTACAAATCTTTATTTCAACATTATAGGAAAGACCCACCGTGCTATAAATACGAGGAGTGGAGAAACAGCTTTACTTGGATTTTAAAGTTAAAAACTAAAGGTTATTATTACTACAGCAAGTCCTCTCACGGCTAAACTGATCTTCAGAAGCTGGTAACATTCAAATGAGCATCAAGTTGCAACCTGTAACCTTACACGTTCAGGGCATATCTCAAAATCCTAGCCGTTCCCAGGAGGCAGACCTTTTGGAAGGTTCCAGTCTTTAGATTACGGCTTGTCGTAATTAGCCAATGGTTGAGATTCTTTGAGATCGTACCCAAAGCACCAATAATACTGTGGGAATCACCATCACCTCACTGCAGCTCCAATCTTAAATTCCCATTTCAGATCCTGATATTAATTTTGTCTACCTTTTCAGTCTGGTCTAGACTGCAGTACTCCATGATCTTACATGTATTTGTTTGGATCTTTATGTCTCAAACCTTGGACTTCCAGTTTCTCATTTTCAGACACCTTTTGTGGGCTATATGTACAATCATAACGCTCATACCTCTTATCTGCACATTCTAGATCATAGGTTTTACAGAGTTGCCAGTGGATATTAACCTGAGCAACTTAAAGGCCCACCTTCAACCGACAAGTGTTGCGTTTCACGGAACAATTTTCATACATGAAAATTCCACCCGAATCTGAGATTCATCCAATTAGATCGCTACGATAAGCAATGTGAATTTCCATAACAAATACAAACAGTCGAAAAGTATGTCGGTTGAAGGTGGGCCTTTAATCATGGCGCCATTTCTTCCATTTCTCTCATGGGCTCGTATGCATGACAAAGTTGCCGAATAATAATATCCTAATAATGAAAATAATCATTATCATCATCATCATTATCTTCATCATCATCATCAATACATGTACGCTCAAGCAACATGGCGGCCATTTACAGCGTACATCTTTGATACATGTATTGGACATCAATGTTGTGGTCAATTGACACCTGTCAAAACCAGGTATCTGCTGACCAGTATCGTGTGACCATATTGCAGGCTAAAGTTTTTAGCTCTTCAAGGTCAGCTTTCTTTACAGTTAACTAATGACCAGGTACTAGTTTTTGATTGGATTGCAGGCTCAAGCCAGGTTAACTTCTTGTAATCAGGACACCTAAACATAAACAAGGCTTAATTCTTTGTGCACTTCTGGGCTCGACACAGCTACACAGCCATACCATGTCAACTAAAGCTCTTAACTGTTGACAATTTTCGTTTTCAGGTGGAAAACAGTTTGGAAAATATTTTTCCCCGCATTTTTCGTCAAGGCTAAACAAAAATTGTTTTACCCCATAAATTCATTGTTTAAGAAATGCCAGTAAGAATGAATAACCCAGGAGCTGTGCTTTTAAGCTTGGCTCCATCTACATGTATACACATGTATTATTATTAACATCGTGATTAACCACTCAACTCAGACCCCAGAATGATGTCCTGGATACTGCGGGTTTAGGATCTCTCAAACACTTTCTACATGGCAGACAAGTGAAGAGATACATGTAATAATTGTACATGTAATAAATTTTTCTTACACAGTATTAAAACTGTTCATATTGCATGTCTCCTGGTTTGCTATATACATTGTATTGTATTTCAAATCAAGCAACTGGAAATGTCAGATTACATGTCTATATGCATATATACTACGAGTAAAATGTAAATTAAAAGAGAAAATAATAATGTTACATGTAAACTGTAACATGCAAATTTTCCACCCCTTAATGATTCACCTTTAAGTTACTGTTACAGTAGCTACAGTACACATGTACACCTTTCATAAGTGCAAGCCAGGATAATTGACAAAATTAATAAACTCACTCACCATGATAAATTCAAAGAGGTCTGTATCAGTTTTGTATTCAAAGTCAACATTCAAGGGGAAAGTGAGATCATGTTTAATCCCACTCCAATACTCTATTATGCCCGCCTCATCAGCTGATATGGCGATATCGTAAACTGCATTGTACTGTGAAAGGAAAAATTACATGTAATCAGTAGCCCACTGGCTACTCTGCAAGTAGTTGGTTTCTCTTACGTTAATCCCGAGAGAGAAACCACTGCAAGCAAATGTTGGTTTCTTTGAGTGAGCCGCCATGCAACAAAGGACGAATAAATTGAATTTGAACTACATGTAGTAAAACGAGTTACAAAAATTGTATTGGCGCTTGCGCGTGCGTCCAGTTTACGTACATGTACCAGTAACTGCTGCGTTTGGGCGAGCCTGCTGTGTAGTGACTTATGTTAAATGCATCACATGGAATGTGATGTATTTCATGCATGCTCGATGGAAAATCAAACAGTTGCTCACAGTGGTTTCTCTCTCGGGAAGCGTAGGAGCAACCCACTGCTCGCAGAGTTACCCACCGGCTCTCCTTTGCAAAATGAATTCCCACTCTTTTGGAAATTCCTAAGAATTCCCAATGTTTCCCACATACAGTATGCAATAAGCCAATACTTGAGAAGCTTGGAATTCTTGAGAATTTCTAGGAATTAACAACTTAAGTTTCTCAGCAGGCTTGGAATTCCTAGGAATTCCATTAATTATGGCATTAGCCAGATTCAGCAATTTAGAACTCTTGGCAAATTGAAAGTTACAAGTACTGTACATTGTAGTTATTTAGAGCAACAGCTGCGTCATCTATTGATCACAAAAATTTAATATTTATATATGATAAATTACCATGATACCATGAACAGCTTCTTGGAGCAATGCATAGAGTTTGAGAGACTACATGACGAAGTGATCTTTTTAAGGTGATTCCCTGGTTTTGCATTGCGCATTCCTACTGCGCACGATTTTTGCGTCATCAGCACGCGCACATGAGCGCACGCGCGTACAAAACATAAGGGATTTCCCTCAAACTAAGATCGATAGCGAGATAAAAGCTCCTTTTCTCTTAAACGAGCACGGTGACCCCCACTTTTTATTTTATAAATTCAATGAGAACAATATCCGCAATAACTGAGAAAAAATTTGGCAGAAATCTATAGCTACTTTTTTGGCAAATGAAATAAATGCTACAGATAGAGACGTAACGGGCCCAGCAGAGCAAGTCCAAATTATGTTTCCTTTAAAGGATAAAAATATCAATTAATAATGCAGGGTATTTGAAGCCATTTTTTCTGGGACGTAGATGAATAAGCAATCAAAGAAAGTCGAACTCTGTGTGATATAGCACGCCGCATTGAAAAATAATCGATCTTGTTTGTTGTGCACTGAGATAACCAAAAGTCACCTAAATAACCATATTTGTCAGCATCGTGGCATGAAAACAAGCACGGTGACCCCCTCTTTTTATTACCTTTTTAACATCTCCTTGTACTGTAATGTCATCATACCAAGTTTCATCGGAAATCTATGACGGGTTCTTTTACCCGGGAATCACCTTAAGAAAGTACTGTACCTTCACTGACTTTGTATCAATTCAACAAAAAGCTGCATAATTAATTGCTTCTGAAAAATAGTACTGACAGTTTATTTCCATGTATTGTAATTTGTTTTTTGGTTCAAAAAAAAATTAATATTCAAGCCTTTCATTTCTACAGGGTACTCAACATACATGTATAATACACAATGTTTATTACTGGTACTATCAGGCCAGTGCTTATCTCCAGTTTGCACAGCATGAAGCGACTAGGAGTATTTCTACTCCCCCCTAGATGGGATCCATGCTAGTCCATTACAGCGTTACCCCCAGTATTTTCGCCGGTACCCATTTATACACCTGGGTGGAGAGAGGCCCTGTGAGTCAGAGTAAAGTGTCTTGCCCAAGAACACAACACAATGACCAAGGCTGAAAGTACAGAAATGTACCTTGATGAACGTCACAGGTTTGGTGTGAACATTAAGAGTGTTAAGAGGAGAGCTTGTGCCTCTTCCATCATAAATGTAAATCACTCCTGTCTCCTTTTCTGAGCTGCAACAAAAATACAACCAAGTTATTACATGTAACTAACTGATGCAGTGATATTAGGGGGTCTCTACAAGTATAAACTAAAAGGATTTTGAGGAACAAGGGCCAAACACAGACAAATTAAACAACGGAACAACACTTGTTTCCAGAAGTGAATAACTATTGTTATAGGTACTGACAGATCTGCAATTTTGTTGACTGTTACCATGAATAAAAAATAATTACTACATTGTAGATGTAGTGAATGGCAGGCTGCAGCCATAAAAGCATAAAAATTCTCTTCCAATAAATCTGTATTCTTTCTCTTTTGAAAACTTGTCAATTATTATTGCTAGATGAGACTAAAAGGAATGAAATTGCTTTTAAAATAATTAAAATAAAAAATAAAAGTCATACTACAGCTTTAGGTTACTAAAAGGGCTGGTTGCTTGAAGCCTGGTTAGCACTAACCATTGCATGGTTGAGAGGTAGAAAACCTATAGGTTTCCATGGTATTTAGCGCTTCCTGGTTAGCGATAACCATGCTTTGAGCAACCAACAGCCAGGCCAGGTCACTAAGAAGTCCTGACTCTGGATGTATGCAGAAAGGCAGTAACTTGTTCATTGGCTGTAGACTCCATTCCCCTTAAAAAACTGTCCTGGCCATTTCAAGCCACATTATCCCTGGCAATCGATTTTTGTAAAACACTACAAAAGAAAGATTAAATGCCAGACACTGTCAGTTCTTGAGTGGAGGTATGTAAAGGTTGTCAACCCACTGACTCCCACTGACGAGTAAAATCATCTGGTGTTAGGCAGAGGAAAATCTATCTTTGATAATTAACTTTATTATGTATATCACCATTATTACCGGTAAATCTAAAGAAATAATTATTAACAAGAGTGGCAATATACAGTGATGAATTATGCATGCATTTTTTAGGTGTAAATTAAAGTATGGAACTTGTGCTGGAATGAAAGGAAAAAAAATTAAATGGAGAATTTAGCACTTGAAATCTTGTCAAGTGGCATGGTTAGTGTTGGTCTTTTCCCTACATGTGGTTGTGTAAAGTCTTTGTTCATTTTTTATGCTTGACCCTTCATTCTTGAGTGTTAATAGGCCATTTCCGAGTTCATGTCTGCCTCCTCTTCAAAGCGAGTCTAAGTGCGAAGTTTTTGTGATGGTAATTAGTTCTACTTTACATATGAATGAAACCTAATTTTCATAACAAAAACTTCGCACTTAGACTCGCTTTGAAGAGGAGGTAGACATGAACTCGGAAATGGTCTATTCCCATACAGTTTGTACTTCAATGTACCGATAATTATAATTTGCCAGTAAAATTATTAGTAAGGTGTTGAATCGAAACCTCATGTTAAATTTACATGTATGTACTGTACACTGTAACTTACCACGCTACTGCAGCTACTGCTGCTCCAGGGGAAAATATCCATTCACAATGCCCAGGCACATATTCTAATCTCAACATGTTGATCATATCTAATTGAGCAAGGAAATAATAAAAATTTCAAATTAAATTATAGCAGAAGCTCGTGACCTTAAAGAATTTTACTCTCTGGTTCAGAGCTGGGGTTTTTTTAGCCTAAAATTTTCCTTATTTGGATGTACCGGTAACGTAGCTCGTGCATTTTCCCGTGCATGCAGCGTCAATCTTATTTTTGTCCACATCTGGGCACAAAATTGATGCCTAAAATCCCCAGCTTCGTTCCAAGGAAAAGAGTTGCACGTTACACGCTTCAAGGTCATACCCTTCTGATTATAGCAATTGACAGAAAACATGTGTACTGTCATTTTTCTCTTATTGTTTCTGAACAGAATGTGGGCAATGAATGAAAGACATGCATAATTATTATTATAACATTGTTATTTGAAGTGTGGCTATAGACACAGGAAAGATACAAGTGTGTACGGTGGCCAATTTACATTATCAACTCCGTTGATAAAACCAAATTTTTGTAAAGATACAAGTGCATTTGAACATCATACAAATGTACATGTAGAAGTGTTCCTCGTATTTACCTGGGCAATTTGAGCATTATTGTCTCTCAATAGACATCTGGAAAATTCAGGTAGCCTCAATGGGATTCAGACACATGACCTCTGTGATGCTGGTGCAATGCTGACTATATACCAGCTGAGCTTATAATGAATTAGCCACACAGTTAGGAGCAGTTCAATATTAACCGATTGACCCCTGGGAGGGAGACTTCACAGATTTTACCAGCATGACAATTCCGGGGGTGGGGGTAGGGGTAGGGGTAGGGGTGGGGTAGGGGGTGAGGGGTCGGGAGTGGTGATAGGGGGTGAAGGGTACGATAGCTGAAACAACCCAGACCCTTACAAAAATGCTTACCATACTTGTACAATGTAGGCGTGAACGTGATCTTAAGCATAGTGCTTAGGCCTAAGGTTGACATTTTTGTCATAGGTTTGGGTTGTTTTAGCTATGGCACCATTCACCCCCTACCCCTCAATGCTCATCCCCTACCCCTACCCCACCCCTAACCCCTCCCCCCTACCCCTACCACCACCCTTAACCTCTCATCCCCTACCTCTACCCCTACCCCCACCCCCAGAATAGTCATGAAAACTTTTACTCTGTCCATCACACTGAATGAATACATGTAACATGTACTTTCCATGACTGAGTTTTCAGCAGTGTAACTGTTACAGTAGACATTCATGGGGATGCTCTAGCTTACAGGAACATCTTGCTAGATGTATGTTCCAAAAGCTGCATATCCTGTAGCTGTATACATTCTTACCAAAATTAACCACATCAAAGACTTTGAGCGATTTATCTTCTGCTGTTGAACACATAACTTGCCCATCAACACTGGCAGCAATGCAATGAATGGTTCCTACAGAGCAATTTAAGAACATAACTTAACCTTTCAATCATGTTTTTCTTACAATGAAAAGATCAGTTACATTTTTTTTATATTAAGTGTACATGTATCTTAAAAAGGAGAAGCGGTAGTTGCATGTAAAATTTTACCCACTGATGTTTCATCTATTAAATTACAAATTCAAAGGAACATTATTAAAAAATATATCTTATGAATGAATGCTAAAATTATAGTGCCGAAAGGTCAAACTTTAAAGTATTGTGGTTCACTTTTATCATTGGTTTAAATTTTATTTCCTATTGTTTAAATCTTATATGATACATAATAATAATAATAACAATAACAATAATAATAATAATAATAATAATAATAATAATAATAATAATAATCTTCTTACATAGGCCTGCTTCTCTACTGAACCAACAGTGCTTTACAACAATGAGTGATAAGGAAAAACTAAGCTACATTTGTACATGTATATATACATGTAAGAAAGACTGAGAAAACGTAATGCTTAGTTATTCTTACAATTCAAGGTAATTTCGAAAAAGGTAATTTCTAAAAAGGTTTGTTTTACATACATTATTATACCCAAGAACAATAGGAAGATAAACAATTCATTTAAACCAATTTATAATCATTTCAACTACAACATGATTATACATGTACATGTAAGAAACCTCAAGCAGCCATGTTGACATCATTCCTGGACCACAAATATTTGATCACAATTTGATAATAATTGTAAAAATTATTGCTGGCAATACATGTATTACATGTACGGTACATTTTAATCAAACATACTTACAAACACTGTAAGACTAAGTAACAATACACTCTCATCTCTCACCAAGATGTGCTTTGAAATGCTTGACAAATTCAATTCCCTCGTGTTGCTTTTTCCAAAATTTAATGTGACCATCACAACTTGCAGTGATAAGAAATTCTGTGCTATGTAGAAAATCAGAGCAAAAAATTACTTCCAAGGTTTAACCCTTGCCCTAATACAGGTACATTTACTGTACAAAGTAATCCATATATTGCAGTAGCTACAGTCATGTATCAGTGTTACTCAAACTACAGTGCACCTATCAGAAGAAATAAATGAACATATACATTTATTTATTATAATAATAATTATTATAGTATTTGAAGTGCAGGTAATAGACGAAATGGAGAAGTGATCCTGGCACTTTGGTAAAGTCTGCATACAAGCCAAGTGGCCCATCAGGCCGGAGCTTATCCCGGTTTCCATGGCATGAAGCGACTAGGAGTATTTCTATTTCCCCCTGGATGGGATGCCAGTTCATCGCAGGGTTACCCCCAGCATTTCACCGGTACCCATTTATACACCTGGGTGGAGAGAGGCATCGAGGGAGTAAAGTGTCTTGCCCAAGAACACAACACAATTTTCCCGGCCAGGACCCGAACCCGGACCATTCGCTCCAGAGTCGAGCACACCAACCATGAGGCCACCCCGCCTCCCGGATCCTCGCACTTAACTTAAAAAATATTAATTTATTGAGCAATAATATTGTCTTTTTTTATACAGTGTAGACACCTGAAAAATTATGGTACAGTCACTCCAAGGGATTAAAACCCATGACCTTTGCAATACTGGTGCAATGCTCAATACCAACTGAGTTATGAAGCCACACAGTTGGGAACAGGTCAATTTGTTGGGCAACATTTGTTTCCATGAAAGGACTATGACTGAAACAAATGTATATATTTGAAGTGCAGATTATAGACGAAAGGTACAAGTGACGCTCTCACTTAACGAGGCAATTGATTAAGAAATTATCGTCTTCTTCTTATAGACACCTGAAACATTCAGGTGGCTCCACCTGGGTTCGAACCCATGACCTCTCGGTGATGCTGGTGCAATGGTCTACCAACTGAGCTATGAAGCCACTCTGCTGGGCTCATGATTCCTAGGAAGGATTCGAACCTACAACCTCCATAACACCGGTCGGATGATCCACCCATTCAGCTACAACAGGGAGCTTTATAAGCAAAGACAACTTGGCTCCAACTAAGGTGGCTCCACATGGGTTTCGAACCTATGGGTACCCTTTTGCCCTTTCAGTCCTGAGACTTTAAGGGCCCACTGACGGATTTTTCACGCGTTGCTAAGGAAGTGAAATGTTACTTCCAGTGACTGATGTCATTATATCGTAAGCTGACCAGAAAACCCACTCACTGACCTGGAAAATTTGATAACAAACTCCTAATTGTTGTTTGCATCGAAGGTTTTTCCTCACCCTTCCTCGCGCTCGTCCTCAGATCAGCTGCGCATGCATAAACAAACTGAATTCTGGTTTAAGAAAAAGCTAAATTTCCGGCGGTCTTTACATTGAATTAATTTTTTTGATGTGCTCGTTTCACCCCCAAATACAGAATATTATAGCTAAACATTGGTTTTTTCAAATCATCTTTTTTGAAAATGTTATGGGTATTTCAATATCGTTTATCTCTCTAAAAAGAACATTAATTTTTTCAATATAAAAAGAAAACCATGCTTGGCTGGATGCAAAAAAGAATACAAATTATGAAACCACTGATTAAATACCCAAATTGTGTAGCACGTAGACAAATTTAGAGTTTTCTTTTATTGGTTACGTGACCATGGGCGTGGCATGCTGACGTCATATTTGGGGTCATTGCTTGACAAAAGTTGGAAACTAACCAAAATAATGCCAAATTCTCTCAAATTATTAATTTTTAACCATTACAGTACATCCGTAGCAACGCACCCCAAAAAGCATGTCAGTAGGCCCTTAACTTGAGTTAGAAATTAATTTTTACTCTGTTAAATACCAGCCTGAGGAGATTTTACTAGTCAATTAGGGGCTGCTTCAGTGATGAATAGGTTAAGATACTTTATCAACTTACACAGTGGCCAGTATATGCGTGACAACATCTCTGTGCATAAAACTCTTCTCATAGGATTCAGCTGAAGGAATATTTCCAAGGTAAACTTTCTCAAACTCTAAAACTATGATGAGCAAGACCAGAAGAAAATGTCAACTTAAATCTGTGACAAAAATAATAAGAAACCTTCCATGATTTTAGATACATGTACATGTAGATACTGTATTAATATATGTCAAACAGATATTAATGACCAACTACAGAGTACACGGACATTTTTTAGCAGTATTACCATGGCTCCCCACCCAGTATTGTAGTTACACACACACACATGTACACATGCCTACTTAATTGACCACTCCCCATAGGGGCTTTTCAGGGCAAATAAAACACAATCACGACAGAACAGAGCATTCAACAACAACTGTTAAGAGTCCCAACTGGCTGGAGGCAAGCTAGTTGGCTATTAAAATTTTACAAGTGCAGCTGAGAAGTTGAACCAGGGACTACCAGGAACAAATTCAACCAGTGGCCAGATGGTGTCTTGAACCCGAGATTCCCGGATCCCAAGGCAAGCGCCCTAACCACTGGCTCATCAGTAAAATTCACTGTTTAAAGATCGAGTAATAAGGAACAATAATTAATTTTGGCTAGTTCAGCGTCTCCATGGGTTGTCGTCACTGAAGTTCAATGTTTCAAGAACAAGTAAAGGGTTAGTAATATAATTACACGTATCTTTGAGTGGCTTAGCTTCATATAGCTCTACCAGTGCTCGATTTTCAGCGAAAAAACAGTTTTTAGATTTGGTAGCCAGCTCAAGTATTTTAGTCGCCAAAAAATTATTGTTGACCTCAGTGGTCGCAACGTTGACCACTGTCTGCAGTTTATCGATGAAATCAATGTTTAACCCACTTACTTTTAAACTGTCCCCCATTGATGAGTGAAATTGTCCGGTGTTAGACAGAGTAATTTTAATCTGTCAAGTCTCATTCCCAGAGGTCAAGGGATTAATACATACAGTAATCAAAGGGCACAAAGTTTTTTTGGCGGAGGTAGAGGTTTTTAACCCCATGACCCCTGGAAGTAAGAGATGACAGATTTTTCTCTATCGCCAGTAGTACTTGTTCAAATGTGGCCCCGTATTTAGTAGTTTAGCTCACTGGTTATCATGATTTTATAGGGAAAATATTTGCTTTCAAACATTGCTTTTGTAACTCAAATGTGCCAAACACAGGAACAAAAGACCCTTTGTTTCGACAGCCAATGGGGCTCTAGTTGGCACATTAATGACAAAAGGTGACGTCAATTATCTTCCCAATGTATCAAATTTCATGATCACAAGACTAACTCTTGATTAAGGTGTGACCGTGAGTCACAGCACAGTTTAAGAGATGACAGCTAACATATAACTACTTAGAGCTGGGTTGAAGTAACTCCTGTTGCTATGCTAGTAATTTGTGTGTCATATATGACCTGTTCCTTCCATGCCATGCAATAACATTCCATAAAATTCCCACTGTTCGTTATCTCGCGAGCTATAACAAAATCCGTTCTAAGGGGACTCAAGTGTTCCATTTAATACGAATATTACCTCGTTTCTTTTTTGGTTTAGGTGCCGGAGCTGGCAAAGGGCCAATTACTTCATCATCGTCTTCTTCGTCGCCAGAATCATTTGTGTCCAAACCACGTTTTCTGGTTACAACATCCGCCATTTTGAAAAAGCAATGTCGTTCTCTTTGGCCAGAGGTCCCATGTCCGAAAAGCATGCGCAAGCACAGATATACTCCCTTGGGAAATCATCCAAATTTATTATTCCACGTTAATCGATGGATTTTATTAGTTCAAGCTGTTTTCGCTAAATTCGCTGTGTATTTACCAAAGATTCATGTCTTTGGGCTGCAAAATTCTTTCTGCGTGGTCATGCGCCTTTAAAATGCTACATGCGCTTTGTTAAGAGCTGGTAATTCATGGGGAAGATCTCTCGCACGCTTAGGTTGCTGATGGGGAAAGATTGCCATTACAGCACTTAGCCATGTTTTTCGGGGCTTATCAGCGCAGGGCAAGGGAGAAAATGTACAAAGCTTGAAGAGTGTTATAGACAGACTATGGAAGGGCTTGACAGCTCCACTGTGGTGCATCGCACGGAAAGTGAAGGAAGTACGACGAGCGAAGACAACACATCGCTTCGTGCCTTCTTAGAGAAGGAATCCTTGGGACACTTGATCGCTCTGTTTCCAGAAGATGTTTCTATCGGCTATTTTCAAGCGCTCACCGAGGACGATTTAGAACACGATTACAACGTCAAAGATGACAAAGAAAGAGAGCTTTTAATGCACTCTATCACAAAATTACGTGAGGAATTTTCAGCGGACGAGGTGGGTAAAATTGTGAACATGCCGTGCAGTTTAGTTGGAAATATATTTCTTTCAGCGTTTTTCGACCGTCCCACGATCGGAATTCCATATTTTGTACAGATGAAGTTTGCCTTTATCAGGTGATTTACTGAAGTGTAGCATTTTAGTTCCAACTGCTTTGAACAAATATTTTTTTTAGTCGAAATGGTTTGTTACTTCTGTTTGACTTAACATTATATGAATCGAATGTAGGCTTCTTTTCTTACATTCAGCTGGAACTCTCGACAGGAAGCTATCAACACAAGAAATGAAATGTACTGTCAAAGTTATCGTTTCATCTGTCTCTGAATAGTCTTCTCTGTTCCCATTATTAAATTATTTTAGAGGTTTCTTTTGGCTCAACTGTGCACTTAGTAATGTAAAGAAGTCTTCTTGTTTATTTTGCTGTTAATGTTTACGCGAACGCTCTGTCTTTTTCCACCGTAAGAAATTCGTTCATAGCTTGACTGACATTTGAGGATCGAACTTGTTTTCCACCCAAATTTAACTTGTCAAAAAAATTTCACGAGGGCAGGTCTGTCTATTTTGATCTCAAAGTTAAAAATTCAAGAGGGTCGGCCCAAGTCAATATTCATTTCACATACTTAAAATTTACCGCCGAAGTGTATTCTCGGACTGGTTTTTTTTTTCTTTAATTTTTCCTCGATAGATGTTGATGTCCTGAAAATGCGATCACTTCGCGATCTGTAAACCAGCACCTGTCATTTTAAGCAACGCATTTTTGAGAAGCGTAGATCGGATGATCTTTTCTGACGGTTTCTTTCTGACGATCGCCCACAAATTTTGGACGCGAGATTGCGCGAATCTTGCATTGCGCAGACTTCATTTTTGGCACGCAACTTTACAAATAATCCACAAACTATTAGCTATCAAAAGAATAGTATGCTCTGGCTGTCTAAAAGTGAAAAGTTTAATATTTAGTAGATCAGAACTTTGAACTTTTGTAGTTCTTAGCTTTATAATTATATGCCCACGTTTACGACCAGTTTTTAATTAATTTGTTAGAGTGTTTTGTCATGCAAATTTCACTTTGTACATTAGCACCCGAGAAAATTTAAATAATTTTATTCATGAATTTTAGTCCTGTTCTTTGAATCTCCTTGTTGTGATTTCGGTCTTTTTGAAAAAATGTTTTTAATGACTTCCTGGATTAAGGACTTCGTAATTCCGTCTTTTTTTTTCTGCAAGGCGTGAAAATATTGATCGATAATTGTTTATTCTCCGAAACCAAGACCCGCCAATGATAACAAAGCATACAGTTGTTTGTTGAGCAGACGTCATGTTTCTATGGAAGTTGAGACAGACAAGCTAATAGCTCAAAGGATGTCTGTTAGGAAAAATCAATATGCACTCTTCCTTCTCATCAAATCCACCTTTTTTATGGTAAATTACTCTCCTTGTTCATCTGCTCCAACGTCAAACTTATCGCTTTGCAGTGATAACAATCAAACTGATTCTGGTTCTGAATAATCAAGGTACAGCTAAAAAATTATGACTTTAATTTTATTGGGTCATCCAGAAAAGAGGACATCCTGTAATTTTATGTACTCTTACTTGATTGCATCACCAGCATAATTCGGACATTCCATTGAAAAGAACGCATTTACACCTCTTTAACACCGGAAGCCAAGAGGTGTGTTAATGGCGCTGTTCTTCTCCTTGAAGGTCATAAATCTTGGATTTAAGCTTTTAAATTAATTTTCATTTCTTCTCAAAACTCCAAAAAAAAAACCCCGTAAAATCAGTTTTTCCAATTCTCTACAGCAGAATCAATATTGATTTGTGTCTGAATGGTCATTAAGCTGTCCTATTTTATAGTAACAGACTTAACTAAATAATATTAAAGGGTAACGTTAAGTGCTAGTTTTCTACCCATATAATATAGACCACGTGAGCATTGTCCCTACGCACAAAGACAGAGAAAAACTCTAACCAGGGTGGGAAATGAACCCACGACATTCGGGTTAAATCACCCGTGCTCTACCGACTGAGCTACAAGGTCAGACAGGAGCAGGCCCTGGAAATTTAAGATGTCAACGTCACGGCAATGAATTTTTACAAGTACAAGGAAGGGTTACAGTTTTTATGGTAATTTGGACAGTACATGTACATCTTATTTTTCAAGCTATTTGCTCCCTGTCCGTAAAATAAGGAGATGATGTCGTATCACCGTATGCACATGCGGCCCAATTTTTAAACAAATTACAGTGGACATGGCTTTTTCGTAGTTGTTTTGAGTATTTTCTATTATTACATGGGATGATCATTCTAATTGATGTACATGTATGTAATTAATGGCAAGTTTGTCTCTCACTGAGAAAGGGAAAGTACAGTCTAGAAAAAGTTTCTCTTAATTACTAAACTATTCCCCAGGAATTCGGAAATAATTACTGTTTTGTCCAGTTCCCTGTTAAGTAATGTGACAAGCGCACTTTGAAGTTGCCTCTTTCATGACTTTGAGAGCACTGGTCATCTTGGATATGACATGTTATGACGTAGCAATAGTCAACAAACATGTTTGACCTTTCCAAGTTCTTTGTTCTCTGATTACTTTCTCAATCTTTTAGATCCTCTGATCAATCAAACTACATGTAGGTGGCAAAGATCAGCCAGAGCAAATGTAAAGAAGACAAAAACCTTGAACATACGACATAGAAGTATTCGACTAGCGTGCCTTCTTTTCTTTGTTACTTTCTTACTTGTGCGACAGCTGTCTTTGATGCTTCAGCAAACATATTAATTTTGGTCACTTTCACTTTAGAATAAGCTGACGAAACCTTCAGATCTTGCTCATTACACATAGCAAGGCTTTTTCACAGCAACTATTACCACTGTTGGGGTGTGTTTTGATCTCCTCAAGTACGCTTTTGAGGCGGATGAATTAGTCACGTCTAGACTAGAGGACACATCTAAAAATTTAAAAAAACTGAAGCTTCTGGACACCGGAAAATAAAAATTTTAAGAAAAGCCAGCGAAAATAAAATGTGGATAGATTCCTCAAACACGATAACCTGACTGCTATTATAATTATTGTCTGTTTGGATCTGTCATTTCACCAAGGAGGACTTCAAGCAGGATCTTCCTGAAGGGTTATATTATTGGTAAATTGGTGACGTTCTCTGCATACTGAAATCTCAGTCAACCGGTCTAACATATCATTACATTGGAGTTATGAACGCAAATTAATTTTGAAGAAATGTGGCAATGGGCAATCCCTCTGAAAATACCCGTTAATTTGTCTTTAGTTGCTTCTATCTCAAAAACAAACTCGGTCACCTCCATTTTTCATTCCTGATAAGTAATCAGAAGGGTAAGATGAAACTTTATGCAAAGATTAAAAAAAATCTGTGTAGCAGATTCAGAGCCACCTTAATCCTGTGATTCTTTCAAGGTGGCTCTGAATTTGCAAAGCAGAATTCTTTTAAACTTTGCTGAAAGTTTCATCCTAGCCTTCTAATTACTTTTCAGCAATAAAAAAGGGTGTTACCAAGTTTGTTTTTGAGCTATGAGCAATTAAATATCCAAAATATAGGGTGTTTCTGCTGGGCTTTCCTGTTGCCAAGGTAACTTATTACATCACAATAATGATCACATCTTGTTTGGAAATAATCTGTAGCAGTTAAAATTAATAATGCACCAGTTAATATTAATCTTTTATTTATTGTTGTATTTCCCAATTGCAGTCTGATTCTGAGCTGGACAATAGCACTGAGTTGAACTCAGAAGTGTTCTCTTCTTTGCCACGCAATTTTATGTTCAATCGGTCAAGGTTGTCTGATGAATTTTGTGATGGGAGATTAAGGCGGAGAGAGAGTTTTGGTTTCCCATCTTCAAGACTTGATGAGACATCGAATCTGGTGCGCATGAGAGCTAATCCATCCCTGGGGAGCTCTGAACCTAATCTCACTGGAAGCTGTGTAAGTAATCAGAATAATAATTTTCCTATCTGTCTTTGGGGATGATCAAAAGGCTTCTTGGCTTTCATTTGCAAACTTAAGAGCACCTTGAAATCTATCTTCTCTGTTGGTTATGCGAGCATTAGGAAGTTCCTCCAATAATAATAATAATAGAGCGGTTTTCAATTGAGTGTCGTAAGTAATTAGCCAATTGCTTTGGTTTATGATTACTTCACTCAGTGATTGGTTCAAAGTTCTCGCGCCACTTTATACAACCAATCAGAAGTGAAACCAAAACCAATCTTGGCTAGCGCGTGCACATTTTCCCGCGTTTTGTGTCGGCTACGCGTAATTACTTCAAGTTTTGATTGGTTTACTGGATTGTCTCCGTCCTTTTTGATTGGCCAAAGTAATTAGGTTGGTTTTGGTTTTACGACACTCGATTGAAACTCGCTCTAATAATAATAATAATAATAATAATAATAATAATATCAGAAACCCATAAGGGTTGAAATGTGTAACATGCGTTCACAGCTTCCGAATATTCAGTGCCAAGTACCATATTTGGAAACCCCTCGCTCCAGTTAATATGGCACGAGAACATTTGTGGTATTGTGTCACGGTGGTCTTGCGAACTGATTGGGTGAATGTTTCTCTCTTGTTGTTCCAAATATGGTACTTAGCAAATTGAATATTCAGAAGCTTGTTTCCCAGCACACAAGGGGCCGTTTCACGTTTCAACCCTTATGGGTTTCTGATAATGTTTAATTAATAATTTAGTATGTTTCCTGATTAATATGTTCTTTATTAATTTTATCTATTGATTTACTTGTATTATTTTGCCACAATACATTATAATAAATAAATATGAAGATACATGTACTCACGAAGGTAATTATAAGGAATAATTATAATTTTCAGTCAGCCACTTATTTAGAACAATAATATGTGTATTTATAATCACTTATCTGCAATTACCTGTACATTACATGTACATGTTGTCAAAACCCAATTCAAGCTGGAAGCTTATGAGTATGCAATACAGTATTATTGTCGTGTTGACAATTCAGTCATTTTTAAAGGCCCATTTTCACCATGAATGCATCACGCACCCTGCATGATTTCATGTATCATGAAATTAGAAAAAATTGAAAAATCAAAGTTGAAGTCAAATAGTATTGAACAACATGATGGATTGCCATGGCGAACACGTTTTGCTCGCCACCCTACAAAGACAGCAACCCCTGCCACTAATTCGAGGACAAGCATCTTTACAAGAGCATTTTACTTCACGTCCCAGGTATTCTAACAAATCGGAACTGACAAAGGAAAAGTAAATTTAAATTAAGCTGTACATTTCAGTACTGAAACAAGCTCGTTAGCTTCAGAATTGTTCTATTCCTCTTGCTGAATAGACAAACCGTAAAAATTCTGCTCCAGTTCTTCTTCTCCAGTGTCTAAATCAGTTGACTCCATAAAGATTAAAGGTACGGTACCGCGTGAAAGTATTGACCCCTCGGGACAAGGCAATTCCTCGTCTTTGCCGCGGGTAGTGGTCGCGCGCCACCGAAATATGCAAATTTTTTTCCCTCGGTAAAACCGAGGTGCAAATTGCCACGGGAAATTTGCCGCGAGAGAAAAGACGAGGCTTGCCGCGGGAAAGAACAATGATCTGCTGCACGTGTGAAATAAGCAGAAGACTGTCAAGTTTTAGATCTCATGGTGTGAAGAATTGATTCTTAAAGCAAGAAATCGTAATCAAAATGAGAAAGTGCGCGATTTCCGTAAGGACTCAAATTTTATTATCTTAATGTAAAACCGAAGACTTCTGTACTGTAAAGATAAAAAGATACTGTTATTAACTACAGTGTATTAAAGCGTCAGCTGTGTTATCCAACCAACGAAACACTCGTTGTTATCCAAGCTGTAATACTGTATGTGTGCGTGAGAAATTTGTTTGGTTTCGAAAAAGGTTCGATTGTGTCTGTTTTCGTCCAAGGCTGACCTTATTTTATTTGGAGACTTGAAATTCAAACTTGTGCGATTGTCTTCGTTTTATCATCGCCATTTTGGTGAGAGGCAAGTACGGTATTATTATTGTGAAACTTGTCAAATTTCAGTCTTAATTGATACATTCTTGCGAAGCATCGGAGCCTCTGTCTGTACTGTTTTGAGACTTGACAAACTGACGAATAATTTAAGAATGGTTTCTTTTTTCATCTCTTTCATCAGCAATAAATTGTTATGTGTAATCATAGCAATTGCAGCATGTTGACTGCGCATGGAAAACAAATCCAGGAATAGACTGTGATTAGTGGAGAATTGAGGTCTCTAAATTACCTGAATGCTCATCGTTTGCACACAAATTATAACGACGCAAAACCAGCAAGCGAAACAAACTTGGGAAATTTAAATTTAAATTGACATAACAAAACCATCTTTGCTCACGTTGCGCTTTCACGAGTAACTCTGTTGGCAGCCGGCCGTCACTCGTGATGAATGTGCATAAAGCCACGCCGATGTGCACCAATGATCAAATGTTAACCAGAGCACGAAAACAATCTTTTCAGTTGAGATGAAATAATTTTCTACTAGTTCGGGGGTTTGGTTTCCTTGGAATGTTTTTCTTTTTGTAATTTGTTAGTGTTAAACAACTTGGAAAGTAATACCGCAGTAGTAAACCGCAAGAATAATATTTACATAAGTCTTACTATGAGCCACGAACAATTGGTCACGCAAGGTTTTCGAGGATATGTTGAATGTGTTTTGTAAATTCTCCGTGACCAGCAACCTGATATTTCAGTCAATTTAAAGTGAATCTGCAGTAGTAACGTTTTGGACAGTGATTAGCGACACTATCTAATAATATTTACATAAGTCTTACTATGAGCCACGAACAATTGGTCACGCAAGGTTTTCGAGGATATGTTGAATGTGTTTTGTAAATTCTCCGTGACCAGCAACCTGATATTTCAGTCAATTTAAAGTGAATCTGCAGTAGTAACGTTTTGGACAGTGATTAGCGACACTATCTAGCTTGAGTAGGTTTATACCTTTCAACACGGGCATTGCAAGAGCGGGTCACCCAGACCCTGGACATGTAAGCTTACAGTTTTGTATATATATTGTCAAAACCCTCTCCAGCTGCAGAATATCGACATAATAAATGTATGTTCCGAGCGCTGAGCTGCAAAAAAGAAGCGGACATACTCTCCCATAAACTGAAATGAGTAAAACTTAAAAATGTGACGGCGAAGTCCACGTCAAACCTTCGCATGAACAGTCCACATGACGTCTTCGAAATAATCACTGCAATCAAAATATGTCGCAAAGAAGGTTTCAAATGTGGTCGGAAGATTCTGGCTACGACTGATGGCAATTTTTTTAATTCTCAATCAACATGATGCAGCACTTCCTAAAAACTTGCTTGTGCTTTTCCTTAAAACTGTGTATCAATATTTATTTACTTTTGCATATAGCAGGCTAACAAAATCTGTGCCATCCTTAGTTCGCATTTTTGAGTGTTAAAATAGAATTTTCGGTCCTATGTTTTTGGCAGCAAGCCGTATATTTGAGGTGTCCCATCCAGAATGATATGAACCCCACCAGACAGGCCTTAACTTCACTGAACTTTTGTCGTGGAAACTATCAGACACTCCGAGTATACGCTTAAACTTGCTTTGAAAAAGAAGTTGAACTTCATGTCAGCCTCGAAGCCAATGTTTCTCGGTTCCCTTTTATTTTCTTCAGTCTTTCTGGGTTTAGTATTTTACATTGTACATATTTTAATATGTCCTGGAAAACAAAACGCAGTGCAGTTGACAGTTATGGAATAAAGCACTGTGTCATTAAGTTACTGCACTACCACATGTATGCAATGTGTTCCTATTTTTTATGGTTTTCTTCGTCCTACGCTAATGAATTTAGCCACAGGCTGGGAGAATTAAAACTGTTTTAAAAGTTTAATACTTAAGGCGCGTTCGATTGACCCTATTCCGGAATAAGAATACATGGAGTGATGATTAAAACGGTTTTTTTGGCACGTTTCGAAGCAGCAAGGACAACAAAAATATCTTTAAAATAGCATTTTAGCGGATGTTTGACAATTTTTATGTGAATCACGGTAAAAACAAAGGATTTCTACCTTATATTCCATGCATTCTTATTCCGGAATACGGTCAATCGAACGCACCCTTAATTACCTGTCATTGGTTTTCTTGAAAGAGGTACAGTGTATTAATTTTTTTACTCAAGCGAGACTTGCTGATGGGCATTTTACTCTTTTTTCTTTTTAGAGTGACATAAGTCGTCGGCCAAGGTAGGAAGTTGACAAATCAATTTATTAATTTTTGTTAAAAAATTTAATATAATTACAGTGATTTAAAAAATATGTTTTGAGAATGATCAGTGTTTTCCCTTGGGTTGAACATGACACATACATGAAATATTCTTGTACTCTTCCAAAATAGTAACTAAAAGAAACGTTTAAGGACGGTGCCTACTAATTCAAAGGTATTTTTGCACGTTTTACTGTATAATTATGCGGGAAAAGCAGATCTTAACAAGTGTTATTGAAATCCAAAAAGTAAATTGGAGGTAACCACGCATTTTTCGAAGATAAGTAATCAACAATATTTGTAAGTGGCATTAAAATTCAAAGCTATGTATTGCGTTCTTTTCCAAATTGAAGCTCAATTATCTCTGGAAAATGAGTGGTTACCGCAAGTTTCTTTTTGGACACCAAGATCAGTTGCTAAGTTCTGCTTTCTCTGCATAGTTTTGAACTGCGTAAAAATATCCCTGTATTAATATGCACCAGCAATAGGAAATCTGAATATCTTGAGATGCGCAGAATGTATGCACAATAACTATTATAGTAGGCACCGTCCTTAATTCTTCTGTTATTAGTAAATGTAAAGAATAGGTGAGTTTATTTCAAGTTTTCCTCATTAACATAAATCTGTTGGAGTGTAATCACTTTGCCAGGGCCTACAGTATATCTAAAATTTTAACAATGATATACTGTATACATACCAGACAATGAATCTTTGGGCAGTATTAATATTAAGGCTTTAAAGATTTGAATTTTGACAAAATTTAATGCCAGTAATGTAGGGATTCATGAGCACTTTTTCCTCCAGACATTACTTGCTTTTTGATAGCTACTTTAGAACTTTCTGTTTATTGGATGCCAAAGGCTTAAAATCTCAGGTATTACATGTATCAGAAATTAATTTTACAAGTTCTTTTAACTTTTGAAGTCTTTTTTATCGCAGGATAATAGGGCACGTTCAAAAGTTGGACTGGATCGGCTCGGATCGCTCACCTTGGATGAGTGAAAAACAGTTTTGTAAGCCAAAACTACAACTGTATTCGACAGTTCCATCGATTTCACTCAAAGTTAGCTTAAAGATTATGACTTTAAAAATAAGGGTGATTTCTCAAGGCCGTATCATTGTTTTACGTAGATCTGAGGTGAGTTGATCTGAGTTGATCCAGTCTGATATTTGTACCTGCCTCATGGTGATAATGCCTTCTCTAAGCAAATAAGTTAATGAAACGAAAAGTAAACAATCTTAATGACATCAACTGAAATTCTCCTATATGCCTACTCCAGGAGGCAGTAAATGGTAGTTCTACAGTGTAGTAGCAATAAAATGTTATGATCTTTCTTGGCTTGAAAAGGAGAAGCCTGTTTTTATACTTAGAACTAGATATTTAGTTTAATAATATTAATATTGTTTGATGGACAAAGGCAAATACCTTCTTTTTGATGATCAAGATGAAAGAACTATTTTACATTATGTAAAATTTAAAAAAGAGGGTGAAACAGCCATTAATTTTGTGCAAGAGTGATCCTCTTTGCCATTTGATATGAATACCTTGAAAAGAATGATTGTTAACCACATTATTTAGTTTTTGTGTACATGAATTGTACATTGTTGAACATTTCTAGGCAGAAATGACCATTTTGCAGGTGAACTACATGTAGAAGAAGTGGGGATTGTGTATTTACTTAAAATAATTTATAAGATAAAAGGTTTTTTTAGTTTTGACCAAGGAAGTGGTGTTTACTCTGAGTACCATGAAATTAATCCTTTTTGTAGCTTCATTTTGTTTAAGATTGCATCTTTAATTTTGGCTTGAAAAATATTGCTTATGAATTATTTTATATTTGATTTTTTTAACATAAAAGAAATTTTAGATTTGCTGCTATTGCTTTAAGTTAGACCATTGAAAGTGGCTTTTTTAAAAATGAAAAGTGATCCTTTCATTATCAGCTGTCAGACTGGTGTCATTTTTTTTATAATAATTTCAATAAAACCAAAAACAACTTTAGACGCAACGTGATAACATCCTTGCGGGATAAAATTTTGTAATTATCCAAAGGGACATTTTGGCATTTAGTGCCAATAA
>JALIRR010003781.1:35000-40849 GCA_023091755.1 Montipora sp. Colony 1 RG-2022 | reverse complement strand
ATAATGTTTGCGGGTACGTCGTCTTTCGTCTTTGGCAACCGAAAGCCACTAATGGTATGCGTCGCAAGTAAATCCAGCCAACAGACTGACAGCTGGGTTGTAAACACTCGCCTGCTTCAAGATGTTTTTCTCCGGGTATTCCGGTTTTGCTCACTCGCCTAAAACAAGTGTTAAAGCGAGTTTCAATCGAGTGTCGTAAAACCAAAACCAAAGTAATTACTTTGGCCAATCAAAAAGGGCGGAGACAATCCGGTAAACCGACACAAAGCGCGGGGAAAATGTGCACGCGCAAGCCACGATTGGTTTTGGTTTCACTTCTGATTGGTTGAATCACTGAGTGAAGTAATCATAAACCAAAGCAATTCGCTAATTACTTTCGACACTCAATTGAAAAGCGCTCTATGCTAGATTTGATTTACCTCATTTAGTTATTGGCCGAATTTATTCCAGAGGGATCAGCCGTCTGGGACTTCTTGAGAGACGAACTATCTTGGATAATTCGTCCAGACGAATGTTCCGTCCTTTTTCTCGATTTTATACATAGACGAATTATCTGAAGAACTATCTTTATTTGACCAAATTCGTCTTGATCAATCTTAGTATGCTGCTGTTGTTGTTATTATTGCTATTATTAATAGTGTAATTTCGTGACCACTTGTTCATGTATTTCAATAACAGCTCCTTTCACTTAGTTCGTTGGAATCATTCATTTCACATGGTCCGCTCCTTAAGGAGTTTATTCTTTTAAACTATTCCTTGTGTTGTCGGTGTGAACACGCTTACATAAATATTAAAATATACTTTCAAGTTCCTCTGGTTTGCAGAAATTGTTATCATTGAATGCAATTTTGTTGGGTCACCTCGCAGCTCTTACAAGGTCTCACCTGATTGGAGACCACCCTTGAGGTTTAACAAAAGAACAAATAACAGAAACAATGGACCCTAGGCCTAAAACAAAAGGGCCATTGTTTCTGTTACCCTAGGCCTAAAACAAAAGGGCCATTGTTTCTGTTATTTGTTCTTTTGTTAAACCTCAAGGGTGGTCTCCAATCAGGTGAGACCTTGTAGGAGCTGCGAGGCTACCGATTTTGTTAGGATTTGGAAATATAACTTTTTCAGCCACACTCATATTTCTCCAAACCAGACTAGCATCCAATTATGTCATATTGCCAGCCTAGTTGCAATGTGAACCTTACCTTTCGAAAAATATATTTTTAAAATTCAGAACAGTTCAGTTTTAGATCCAGCAAAGACAAAGCCTTCATTCCCCACGGACTCCAAAATGGCAGCCGAGTGATAAGCCTTGTTTTCACTAGCGACGCAAGCATAAGCACAAGAAGCATAGGCAAACTCAGTAGCTTGTTGTTCATTAAAGCCTTTTGTTAGAACAATAGACACTAATTAACAACAAGTAAATGCGCTTGCGTGTGTGTTTGTGCTTAAGCTTGCGTCGCTAGTGAAAACCAGCCTATAAAGGTGAATTGTATTTGCGGGTCCTCTTGGGAATGGGACGCTTTTTACTTCTTTTGTTTAGTGTCCCTTTTTGCATATCAATCTGATTTTTGACTGGTATTTAAATTGTTGGGCTTGTCCATCCGACGAACGTACAATCGGGAGAAAACTCCGTCACTTTGAAATTCTCAGTGGTGTCATGGAGTACCTGAAGAGGCATTTGGAAGGAGTTGGAAGTGCATTCTCGCTTAGAAGAACTGATTCCATCAAATCTGTTCGCGGACAGGAATTTTCAGTTGTCGACGAAAACAGCGAGAAAGAAAAAGTGATTAACGCTTCCGCGGCAAGCGAAGTGGAAGCCGAAAAAGGAAGGGAACAGCATCGTAGTTCTGCACAAGCAGAAGTGAATGGAAGCGTAGGCGAAAACGTGTGCAAAATGGATACAATATGGCCGGATAGCGAGAAGACGTCGCAAAAGAAAGATATCCCACAAGAAAAATTGCAAGATAAAGTTTTTAAAAAGCTTTCACACAACCACGAACAAAAAAACTCCCCAGAGATCGCGCAGACAAAAGGAGTGGATTTTATGAGGGAAAAGTATTTTGTTACCGTAGCAACTGAAGCTGGTCAGGTTTCAGAAAGCACTGTGGATACTGAAAAGTTTCAAGAAAACATCCAATCTTCCATGGCCGAATTTCGAGAATTTCAAGCTGACCATGAAGTCACGTTGGAGGAGACCAAAGGTACACACGCAAGGGAACAAGCGATTGCAATTTCCCGAGGAAAGAGTGCGGATACTTCCCCTTCGACGGCGATTTACAACACGGCAGGCGATGTCAAAAAGACTAAAGATGAGCAGTCAACACTCGACCAAGTTGATGATATCGAAGATTTAATTATAGCAACGTACAAAGAGAAAAAAGGCTTGGAGCAAGATGTTCGTCGAGATGCAAAAGACGCGGGGAATATGCTTGATGAAGCAGCAATCCTGCTCGAGTATCCCGACCAAAAGAAGACAATCCAAGGTGAAACAAATCTACAAGAAACTTCCAAGGAAGAAAATCTTGTAGCTCTTAAAAGGGACAAAAATAACGATAAAGCTTATCTTGAGCAAGCGAAAGTTAACGAACTTCTCAAACTGGACGTTAACGTGGTCAAAAATCAAGAACTCAAGAGAGACGAAGAAGGCGTCAAGCGTGAAGGAGGAGAAGGGATGTTTTATAATGGCGAAAAATCGACGGAGTCAGCGTCGGAATTTTTTCCCGTCAGTGACATAAATAGCACCATAGTATCGTTTTCCCAACGTAGCCATCAGGGCAATATCACGGTTCCACCAACCCTAAACGCTAGCTCAGCGGTAAAATGTGAGATAAAGTTTTACGCCGTAAACAGCATCAAAGAATTGAAGACGCGTTGCCCTTTGTTAATGGCACAATTGAAGCAGGTAAACAAGAAGCTGCGATCATTGAGAGACGAGCTTCTCAAACTGCAGGAAAGCGACGAAAAAGAAGCAGAGAAAGACATAACTGAAGAAGATTTAGTTCATGCCTGAGCCTCTCAGATTGTGAAATTCGAAGAAGTACTGTTAACAGACCGGCTGCCTTGAAGAATTTATTGACGTTGAATAGGAACTTGAAGTTGAAAGTCAGAAGTTGGCTTAGTGTTTTCTCGTTTTTATGCTCTTATAACACTTACAGAATATTCAAACTATTTTAATCAAACTGCTAATATGATGTGTTATCATAATTATGTTAAGAAGTCAAGTCAACCTCATTCCCAACACGAGATTGTGCAAAAGAGTGGCACCGGCTGATATGGCAAGACATTTTTCATTCTTATTCAAATAGTCAATTTATTTCATTTAAGTTTTCTTTAATTAACAATAAGCATACTTTTGATAAATTACCTGTTTCAATGATTTTAGATGTCTCATGAAAAGGGACATAAATTTCATTTCCACACTACTTTGAAGTATTGGTGTTCTTATTGCGGCATGATCGGTTGTTTGAAACAATGTTAACTGAATAGAGTGTAATGTGAAGTGCTAGAATTCTATCCCATATGAACCATGTGAGCGTTAGCCCTACTGGTCAGAGTTTTTCTCTGTCCTTGTGTGGGCCCATTTCCATCAGTAGGGCTAACGCTCACATGGTTCCTATGGGATAGAATTCTAGCACTTCACATTACACTCTATTCAGTTAACTCTGTTTAAAATATAAGTGCTACACGGCCAACGTTTGTATAAAAAAACGTAACCTTTCCTTGTACTTGTACATGTCCATTGCCGTGACTTTAACATCTTCAGTTCCCGCGGCCTGCTCCCGTCTGACCTTGTAGCTCAGTCGGTAGAGCGGCGGAGATCTAACCCGAAGGTCGTGGGTTCAATTCCCACCCTGGTCAGAATTTTTCTCTGTCCTTGTGTGGGCCCATTTCGTAGGGCTAACGCTCAACATGGTTCATATGGGATAGAATTCTAGCACTTCACATTACACTCTATTCAGTTAACTCTGTTGAAAATATAAGTGCTACACGGCCAACGTGTCCTTGTGTTTGAAACAATGTCGGGGCTAAAAATACCAAAGCAACCTGTAGGTGTTGGTCGCAGTGGACCGCTTACCGGTGGGTTGAGCATCAGAGGTGGTGGGCTCAAACTCAGACCTGATCGGATCAACACTCGAGGTCTTTAAATAACTGAGAAGGAAGTGCTGCTTTCGTAAGCACATCCGTAACTACGGTAAGTGCCATCTTTTTGCACAAGGAAGATAAATTGACGGCCTCGCCTTAATTAATTAATTATAAGACGGCAAAGAACGCGCTCAATGATCGTCGAAAGTAAGGAGGCCACGGAGTTCGTATGGCCGCTTTGTGCTAACTGCAAATGGCAGTGGAGATTGTTCCACAGTCAACCCTTCTCTTTGCGCGTGTCGTCTTCATTTATCGTCGTAGCGCTCATTCCTGCTAGCTCATACCAGTTTTTCCCGCTTTGTTGCATGCCACTTCAAGTTAGACTCAAAATTTTCCTTAGATGCCTTCTTGCTTCTTTGACGTGTCCTCATTCGTATCTTGCTCGTCTAGAAGGCTGTAATCATATGCTCGCGAATTGTTGCCTTTGCATCAGTTGTCAGCTCCCGGTATGCAATTCTCGCTTTGAACCATAAGCAGTTGAAATCGATGCTGTACCCCTTTGCTCTAGCAGCCTTAAATTTCGTCATTAGGATGGCGAAAAGACGATTGTACTTTGTTCCGGGTATTATGGTCAGCATGGTATAATGTATGCGCCGATTTAAAGGTATCCGGTCATCTCGCCACCACGGAGTTTCGCCACCTACTAACTCGCCACCAAGAAACCACCTCGCCACCAACCAACTCGAAGTCACCTCGCCACCAAACACTAGAGTAAAGTAGTCACGGTGAATTAGCTGTTCGAAAGAGAGTAAAGTAGTCGCGGTGAATTAGCTGTTCGAAGGAGAGTAAAGTAGTCGAGGTGAATTAGCTGTTCGAAGGAGAGTAAAGTAGTCGAGGTGAATTGGCTGTTCGAACGAGAGTAAAATAGTCGTGGTGAATTAGCTGTTCGAACGAGAGCAACGTAGTCGAGGTGAATTAGCTGTTCGAATGAGAGTAAAGTAGCCGAGGTGAATTAGCTGTTTGAATGAGAGTAAACTAGCCGAGGTGAATTAGTAGTGACGTGATTTGATAAATGTTTCATTGTCTAGGGCAACACTACTCTGTCCGCGCGCGTTGAAGTTCGTATAATTTAAACAGTTCTAATAGGATTGATGACTCTCAATAACTATATTTTTTTGAGAACTGGCTTCAGTTGTTATTGCTGGCTTCGCTGTTTTGTTTGCATTTATGTAATTGTTTCATAAGGCTTTGGCTAAACAATCAAAAAACTTCATCCAAAATCGTGTTTTCCGAACCCGATGTTGTATGAGTTTTTCTTTGAATACTTAGTCAAAAAAAGAATACAAGAAGAAACCACACTAAATTCTTATTGATCATGACTTTTTCAGATTTGGTGGCCCCCGGCAGGGGGGCGGTGGCTCCTAAAAGAGCCGTTTGTAAGTTGGGCTTTCAGCATCTGGTGGTAGGGCCATTGATGTAACTGCACAGCTTCAGCAGACGGCGGGCTGTTATCTCACTGCTGTTGTAGTCCTCCCAGTACTTGAAAATCTTCGACTGCAACAAGCGGTAATTTCTCCTCGGGATACGGGAAAGCTTGCCGTCAGACACTAGTTGTATCTGGATCGATACGAGCCTGGCTTCCTAGTGCAGCAGCTCCACTAACAGATAGAAGGGTAAGTGGATGCGGTTGTTTGCCCTTTGGTTAAGGCTGTGGTGCCACCCCTCGATGTCGTTGTTCGTCCTAATGGACAGCATGTAGACGGACCAGCAGG
>JALIRR010003781.1:0-27500 GCA_023091755.1 Montipora sp. Colony 1 RG-2022 | reverse complement strand
AACGAAAAAGAATATAAACATTATATAGTTTTTCCCCAAAATGAATTATGTTTTTGAAGGTGTTAAAATCAACTCGCAGTATAGTATGTTTCTTTATAGTATGATTCTGAAAACACGCATTGCAATTTCCAAACTAATGTTTGCATCAAATAGCGCATCCCACGGTTAACATAAGACAGGCAGGGAGGTCTGTTGTATCAAGCAAGGTCAACTCCAGCCTCACTTTCATTCAAAGTCCAGGTAAGTTATAAGCACATAAATGACACGACCGTATTGCCATAGGAATTTGAAATGACATAGGAGCCTTTTTGTTTTGTTTTCCTGTCACCTTCACATCCCTTTCCTGAAATTCTATACCACGTAACTGAGAAATTTAGAAAGTTTTATTCTCAAAACTTTGAAACAATGTAAATCCAGCCTACAGTTGACCCCATTATGATAAGTAGGCTCTATGATGTGCCGGGCTAAAATCGGTACGATTCGCAACCAAAACCGTTAACTAATAATTTCCTTTAATGGCTTATTTCTAGCTTTGTTTAGTATTTACATCGTAAACAAGAGACAATTTGAATTTCAAGTGAGTTGTGTGGGAGGGAAGACAATAGATCGATTGTGCTTCAACACGTGCGTAGATTCCTTGCTCGTTCAGCTGTGCATTGGTGGTCACAATAAAATTTCGCTAGTCTGCCAAAGCTGAAAATCAGCCAATATTGCGTCAATGGAGTAATTAATATCGTCATAAATACAAATACTGCGTTGAACACTGATCGACTGATCCTAAAGCCCGAAATCCAAGATCCAAATCGGCGTCATGGCGGACGATCTTTAAGGTAAGCAAGGATCTTTGCCTGCGATTAAATCCTAGAGGGCCTACTAGAGGCTGTCAGTTTAAAACGGAAGTTTGAATCTGCATCATCGTTGTCTCTGAGCTTAACCTGCGATGAAGTGATCATTTTCTTTGAGTATATTTAGAGGAACATTTCGCAATTAACGATCAATTGTGAAGTGACTGAGTCCTTCATATATGTAGAGAAACATTTCGCAACTTAACAATTTCGAAGTCACTGAGTCTTGAGATATACAGCGGAACACTTTGCAGTTTAAATAAACTGCGAGGTGACTGATCGAGTCATGATGATGCATGTAGAGAAATATTTCGCAATTAATAAACTGCGAAGTTAGTTGCATCTGTAATATAGAAAAGTTTTTGCTTAAGTTCATCGGTCTCTTTTGATGTGCATAAATGACGTGTTAACTTCGTTCTGGTAATTTTTTTTTTTTTTACTGGAGTACGTAGTTATCACGTGAGATTTCTGGAGGCAATGAAAGATGATTGAGTATACTGTCATTTCAACAGCCTTGGTTTCAGTTTATTAAGACCTTGGCCATCTTCAATGATAAGGAACTGTGATTTTTATTATTATCATTATATTTATTTCTTTCTTCGTGATTGACCACATGTCGGATTAAGATTTTAAATCAGAAAATCTGCAACTGCATTCTATCTAGGGTTGATAAATCATGAATTCAAATGCTCAGCAATCGTTTGTCTTATTTTCTTATGGTTAAAGTCTTTCATCTTTAATTAAGATTAAGATAAAGAATTATAGAAGATCCCTCCACATTTTCGCATGAATTGCTTCTCGTCCTTCAGAAAATAGTGACTGGCGCCGTCACAGGCGACTACCCTAAGACACGGAATGACGGAATCCCGAAATGACGGAGAGTCCTAAAACGAAATCGCTCCACAGCAAGGCGCTCGGTTTTCATGGGACATCAGAAAATTAACTAACATGCACATACACGCATTTTCATCTGTAGATGTTCGAAGTTTGCTTCGTGGTGAACCAAAAGCTGACCATTTTATTTTGCCCCGCAGGCTCGGAATAGATTTTTGTGCGGACAGTTTAAACCGGCGAGCCAGCTGGTCACGCGAATGAAACAACCCCATGGAAATAGACATATGCATTTAACTTGAGTTTCATGTGTACAGTTAACTTAATTCAGTGGAGTGTAAGGAAAAAAAATGTTGTAAATACTAAAATGATTTTTCCGAATGATTGTAACTCAACTTAATGAGGGGACCTTATACACACCGAAGAACAAAGACCTTTCAGTGTAAATTGGTTCATTAGGTGACTCGGTGGTGTACAAAATAACAAAGATTGACCGCTCTCCAAAAATCAATGTGCAAATCGAATCCCCATTCGCAGTTGATATCTAAAGTTATGAACTGAGAAAATGATCCCTTGCAACACCCTGCAGCCTAGACAAGTGAATAGTTTTCCTCGTTCAACCAATGATATTCTTGATTGTGGTTTCTTTGTTGCCGTAGCCGCCGCTGTTGCTAAAACTCCCGATTGGTATTAAAATAAATTTGTTGATACAGTCAACTAAAAAGGTATTATAAGGGGCAAATTGATTAGGTTTCAAGTGGTACTGGTCTGCTTTCGACACATACACAGGGAAATTGTGGGGTACGTGCTAATGGAAGTACTTGAAATGATGACATCAGTGAGCTTCGTCACACCGTCACGTGGTAGACCATTGAATTATTTAAAGCCTTCCTTGTTCAGTTGGCTTACACGGAATATGTTGATATTTCGTTTCCTTCCTCGGCGGGGAAAAGTACAAAATATCAAACGTACGCGGCAACTGGGATATTGGGCAAAGAACTAAACGGCGCCAAGTGAGGCGGGTTCGCTCGTTCTTACTACATTCACCCAGTTGTTTAGAGTAATTGAAACACTTAAGACTTCCTTTTAGAGAATTCATATATATTCAACGTCCTCCCTTGATCAGTTTTTTTGTGGTTCAAAAATACTTAAAAAGTTGTTTGAATTTTTGAGGCCTCTCTACCACCCCACTCCCCGCGTAGGATTTGACGTCATGCCGTCAGACGGGGCGCGGTTGAGTCATGTCCTTGCTGGTAACAGTTGCAGTTCAAGGAAGGGTCACGTGTCGATCAGTACTTAACAAAACAAACGCAAACCAAGATTTATTCTCACATTAATCCCTTCTCATCAGATTTTTTACGATGGATTTGCGAGACTGTGCCGTGATAGATCGACACTATCCGAAGTTACAGCAATGCCTCGAGCCTACCAAACTTTTACGCTACCTCGAGAACGCTGGCGTGTTAGACGAAGACGATGTAGAGACGATTCGCGAGGAGAAGCGAAAATCTTCGAGGGAGAACCAAGTGGCGATCTTTATTGATATCTTGAAGAGGCGAGAACATGGATTTAGGCATTTGCTACAGGCGCTGCTAAGGTCAAAAGTGCAAGAGTTTCTGGCCCGGGAACTACTGGAGGATGATGTCTACGATGAAGAAGGTTTGAGAGAGAAAACAATAAGCTAACATTTTCCCCGAACATTATCATCAGTTCTCACTATTGTTTTCATTGTTATTATTTTTACCTTTGTTCTCACTTTACGCCGTTACGTATCAGGAGGTGACAACGGTTTTCCTGAACTTCATCAAATAATAATCACAAATCGCATTATTTGAGGTTTATCTTTCTTTCACCTAGAAAAATCTGGAATGGTTCTTCGTCTTATCCCCTTGGATTAGTAAATATATGTCGAGACTAAAACTTGAATTCTTCATTTAAAAGAATAACAAACGATCTTGCTCATGTCGTCCATTTCCGGTCAGGGCAAAGACTCCTGTAATTTGGTGCTGAACGTATTATAATTTACCAAGCAGTTCAGTACTTCAAATACATCGTCAGCCAAAAGTTCATGCTAACATATAGCCTGTGTAGATCCGACCAAAAGAGCAATATAAAAGACAAAAATATTATTATCTACGTACTTGCATAAGGATGAAGATCGGGCGCCGGCAACTTCACATATCAGTATTGTGTTTCCATAAAAAGAAAGTGACACAAACCTCACGAAATGGAAAACTTACATCTTGACATTTTTTCGCCAATGTTGCCTAAAAAAGATGAATTTTTGAAAACCGTATAGCACCAATTCTTTTATTAATAAATCAAGTTATTCATGTCTATTATTGGATTTTTTCGTTTTAAATCAGCTTTTCGTTTACTTCAAGTGATGTGCGCTTGGCAGTTCAGCAGGCCAGACAAGCCGATATATTGATCATGTGTTTGGCGACACCGCAAACACGATATAATTTAATATTAGCTCTTAAAATTTATGGCAAAAGCACTACCTTTTTTATTCTACACAACAAATCAGTTACCTCGCTCTTTCCTTTAATTTTTCATTAAATCAGGGCTACCTTTTATGTTTTAAATCGCAGGCAGTGAATTAACTAACGCTAATGGCTAATTTAAATCTTAATTGGCAAGCTAATATTTTGTTTATTTTAGAGTTATTTAACTTTTTAGCTGAACATCTCCGAGAGATTAACAATCCACCCTGGGAGTTCATGAAAGCTCAATACGTTTCTAATCCCTGTTTACGAGGGATGACAACGATGTAAAAAAAGAAATATTTAGGAATTATTCCATTAGCGTTTGTTGAACTGGTGAGATGTCAAATTGCGCATCCGGTTGGTTAAATCTATTCTAATATCCAACAAGACCGACTGGAATGTTAAGCGCGGTTTTCACTAGCGGCGCAAGCACTAGCACAAGCACTAGGGCAAGCATAAGAGCGCTTATTTCCCCGTGAAAACGGGGTAGACGCAAGCATAGGCACAAGCGCTTATGCTTGCAATCGCTTGCGTCGAGTGAAAACGAAACGCAGCATAAGCACAAGGAAATTTGCTACGTCTGGCCAATTAAAGCGCTCGGTCCAGATTCCTCGAGTCTGAGCATTGGAACAAAATGGCGGATACCGTGGCTGATTTTTTTGATGCTCACGTCGACGTTCGTTTTCACTTGCATAAGCTCCTATGCTTGGATCCTCCGTAGAAAGGGATTGGCTGGTCACAGAAGTCCATGGCCAGTAGCCTCGATCTCTGCTATTCGGTCTTAACCCATCAGTTTACAGTATGACATAAATTTCATGGAACAGGCGCAGGCGCAGTGGTGAAGTTGTTCGGCGTCGGAGTCGCCTCCCACCAATGTGACCTGGGTTCGATTCCCAGACTCGGCGTCATATGTGGGTTGAGTTTGTTGGTTCTCTACTCTGCTCTGAGAGGTTTTTCTCCAGGTACTCCGGTTTTCCCTCCTCCTCAAAAAATCAACCCATGATTTGATTTCTGTAGTGTCTCCAATAGGACGTTTTCAACAAACCTCTAGGGACGACTTCTGGTGGACATACAAAAAAAGCTAATGAGAGATCTTTTGTTTTCGTTCACCAGCATGGCGGCGATGACGTCACGTGAAAACCTCCTATAGGCCAGTTTCGTATTCTAACGGTTGGTTTGTATCGAGCATCAAAAAGAGGCTAATGCTGGGGATTCTTATTTTTCCCACATTAGCCTCCATTTCATGCTAGATCCAGTCTGACCGTGAGAATACGAAACTCGCCCATTAGTACTTCAGCGCTCAATACACTTGACACTTAAATAAAGTCCTTTATTTCATTACAGAAGCACATGACCTTGAAGAGTGTAACTTGCAACTCTTTTCCTTGGAACAAAGCTGGGGATTTTATGACACCAATTTTATGCCCAAATATGGACAAAAATAAGATCGATGCTGCACGCGACACGCGGGAAACTGCACGAGCCACGTTACATCCAAATAAGGGAATTTTTAAGCTAAAAAAAAGTCATGATCTTCTTTTCATCATTATTATTATGGTAAAATTTATTGGTAAAATCATTCAATGTATATATCAACATCACTGCGGGCACAGCCTAGGGAATGTGGACTAGAATATAAAAGATATATATGTGCATGTTGCATATGTTAGTAGAAATCTAAGATAATAAAAAGTAGCGTTAAATGCACTATTGAATAAGACAAATATTCTAAAAATAAATAAATAACAATATTAATAAAATAATAATATTAAACATTGTACCCGTATTTAATAATCTCAGCATGATAAAGCTAAAATCTGCTCTTTCAACTATTATGTTGCTATGTTTGTGCATTTGCATAATTACATGCACGAAAATCTCTTAACAATCTCACAGTTCTGAGAAATAACCCATTTCTGGGACCGTTCAATTGTCAACCTTGCTACTTTCGGCCCAAATAACATATTCAGTTCTTTGTCTAGGTCTTTGTAGTATGCACCAAGATAGTCAAATACTATGGTGATAAGCTTCACTTTGTAGCCTGGATACAAGTTCTTTATTCCCAATCTAAGGGATTATTATTATTATTATTATTATTATTATTATTATTATTAATAATGGCCAATCAAATTCGGCCCAACGACTACAACGCTTCTGATTGGTCCGCAACCAAGTAAAATCTAGCAGTGGCCATTGTGAACATAGGTAATACCGTAAACTGTCGGGCTACATTCTATGACGTATAAAGAGGTGTGTTAATGGATTTCTGTTGGTTAATGATACCCGTGCATACAGAACCCACAGTGCGCGCGGCAGTCAAAACTGTGCTATCCTGTCAATCCTTCACCCTTTCACCGGAAACGGCGACGTTGTTGTCGATTTGCCCTGTCGAAAGAACGACATCGAAGTTTTCTTTTTTGTGCGAAGTTGGCGCAAATAAATACATTATCAATCCAGTTTTGACGTCTTATTACACTTGATTCGAAAGAAGCAGACTGAATTCCTCTTAAAATAATTAGAAGAAGCACAACAGTCGAGGCACAACAGTTGACATTCGAATCGCCGCTCGCTGGCAACCCAGGTAGTTGCCACAAAATCTTTTAACTGAATGGTTTTCTGGCACTCGATCCGTTGACGTGACGACGGATAGCACAGTTTTTCCCGCTCGCTGAATTCCGATTGGTCAATTTAAATTTCAGTAGCTCTGGCCATATGCACGGGTTGTGATCACTACATTTTAGCCCACGTGGTATAAGTAGACGTAGTTTATCGCTTATGGTGATATTTCTTGTTTACAAACATTGACGTCACATTTCTTTTGATATTCAAACTTGCCAACCACGTGACAAAAGAAATCATTGTTTCAACAGCCAATTAGGTTCTGGTTGGTATGTTAAAAACAATGGATGACGTCACGAGAAACATCGCTATATGTGGAAGATGTATCTGTCTTGCACCTTGCCATGATTCTCACATTTTTCGTTTGCAGAAATCAACAGTATCTTATCAGAGCTAGAAAATGACATAGATGAAACACAGTCCTTGAAACTGCGGCTTGTAGAAGAAAAAAAGCGACACAGAAACACGAGAAAAGAACTTGAGGATATTCGACGAAGCTCCATTGTTTTTAGCGACTCCAGCAGTTCAGGTCTCTTTGCTGATTATGACTCAAATCTTAGCGAGGAAAACGAATTGGGTGGGAATGCATCTCTCGAAGGCGAGGAGCAACGGGGCGAAGCAACTATAGAGGGTAACATGGTCCTGATAAATGGATTTATGCCACACAGATTTCAAAATACCGAGAGATTTGATGCCTTTAGAGATGCATTAGAATGGGAACACGAAGATGGATGGAAACAGTTTGGAAGTGCTGATCATCTTGACATTCTTTCGCGCAAGCGGACTGGAGAAGTGGGTTGGCATGAAAATCTCCGGAAGAGTTCCTCTCTTGGAACGATTAATGAAACAGGCCGACGCAGATCTGAATTTGCGAGGTATGGGAGCGAAGAGGATCTAAAGTATTGGGAAGAATCCGTGAGCTCACGACTACGAGGTGAAGAAGAAGTGGAATCGCTAGAGGACAAGGTGGCTCTTCTTGAAAAACAACTACAAGCTGAGAAACGAAGGCGAGAGGTTTCTGAGCACGAAGTTGCAAAGCTGCAATCGGAGAGAGAGGAACTGTGCGCGGAGTTAGAAGAAACGAGAGACCAGCTGAGAGAGAGCCAACTGAATCTGTTTTACGAAGACGATGATTATGAAGAAGAGCTGTGTTTGAAGCACGGCGATGATGGTGGCGATCCAAGTGCAGGGTTTAGTGGCAAAAAGAAAGTCACAGTGGAAAGTGAAGCTCGTTACTTATCTGCCAACAGTGAGATGTCCGCTGCTCGTTGTCATTCGCCTGAGTTTAATGAGCTCCAGTCCCAAACGGAGCGCTTAAAGAGGACACGGCTGACCAGTAGCTGGAGAAGTGTCAATTCTCAGTTTTACGAGCTTGACGAATATGACGACGAAATAAAGGTCGAGTTAGACCCGAGTAATTTCTTTGACACACTGCGTCAGCTCAAGGCATGCACTAACTCTTTGTATCATGAAATCTTGAATGAAAGGGACGAACTTCAATATTTAAAGAGAATGACCTCAACTCTGTAATTTATTGAATTGCTCACGGAAATTTGATTCACTTATTTAATCTCACATGGGTATAATTAAAGTAGGGTCGCTTTTTACCTTGAATCACACGAGATAGTGAACGTCTAGTGAAACTGCTTTAAACAAGTGAAACCACAACCTCTACATAAGGCTTAATCAAAGTAAGTCCGTGGCTGATTGGAAGAAAAGGGCTGGATTTCATCATTTTACTCGGGAGTTTAAAGGAATGGACTAAACACCGGTGTTTGAATTGAAGCATGCTTAGGGGAATGAAATTGAAACTGATGAGTGAATTCTCAAGTGCAGGAATGATTGCTCAGTGAATGAATGATTACTCAAATGCTCAAGTAAATACATTTATTTCAAATGAATGAAATTTTTCACATCAAAAGCAAAATTAAGGTTTTCTTAAATTTTCTTGAGCAAACTCTCAATAAAGCACCGTGAAGGTAATAAATACCAGCCGCCATAGGGTAGTGACGTCAGCTTAAAGGGGAATGGAACAGAGGCTGAATTTCTTAAAAACGGGTAACATTCAATGAATAAATTGAAATGTTGTGGTTTTTAAGTCACTGAGTGTCACGAGACAATTACACTTTTAACAGTCTTTTGCCCTTAAGCCGGAAGGGAAAAATAACAGGTTAAAATAAGAACATTTTTCTAGCCTCTATAGATACTGTAAGGCCTTTTCCAAACGTCGTGCTACTGCCGTGCCGAACTCAAATGAATTTGGCTTGGCAGTGGCAATACGATAGCACGGCAGCGGTTTCAAACGTCGAACGTAATACAGTCACGCCAAATTCAAAAGACAAAACAAACCATCCATCCAGCGTTATAGTATGCAAATAATGCAAAATACATTAAATTAATTTATGAATTGAGTTCGGCGCAACAATAGCACGCCGTTTGAAACCAAGTCGTGCTACTGCCGTGCGGCACGGCAAGTCCTGCCGCGCAAAGTAGTCGTGCCGAACCTAAGTCAACCGTGCCGCGCCTAATGGTTTCAAACGGCGTGATACTGCCGTGCTTAAATCGAAATGACAATTTCATTCGAGTTCGGCACGGCAGAAGCACGACGTCTGAACCAGGCCTAATACACCTTCTCTTTCAAGCACTTTTGCCGCCAAGGCAAAGAAGCGGCACAGTAAAACAGTAAAACAGCTGTAAAGGTGGCTTTACAGCTGTTTTACTGTGCATTATTCCGGATTTCCTCAAGCTTGACACATCTTCTTTTAGCCTCATATTTTCGGACACCTTTTCTCGATTCCTTTGGTGATTTTGATTTAACTCTGTAGCTACATTCTGGTCCACAATTACCTTCTCGTCCCCAGTAATCCCATAAATGCTCGCGCATCTTGTGAATCGCAACCCAGGCTATCTCTCTTTTTCAAATTAAAGACAGCTATTTATCAGACGTCCTAGTATACACCTTATTCCAAAATGGCCACCAAATGGCCACCGCGCACCGGTGGGTGAGTTGGTCGACCATCGGGCTGTCATGCGAAAGGTCTTGAGTTCGACTCCGGCCGGACCAACACTCAGGGTCTTAAAATAACTGAGGAGAAAGTGCTGCCTTTGTAATTACATCTGCACATGGTTAGACTTTCAAGTCTTCTCGGATAAGGACTGTAAACCGGAGGTCCCGTCTCATAGCCCTTGTTGGAAATTAAATAGTATGGGACGTTAAAGAACCCACTCGCCATTCGATAAGAGTAGAGGACGTAGTCCCCGGTGTTGTGGTCTGACCTATCTGAACGGGGGCATTTTTCACTTCTTAAAAATAGTTGTAAACTGCGTAACAAGCAGTCTGGCTAAAGTCCCCCAAAAAACATTGTAAATTAGTCCTGAAAAGCCCCTTGGGGAGAGGCTAATAGATTCACTTCACTTCAGTTCACTTCAATTTTATGTTTCTTTTGTTTCCTTGCAAATTGGCCCTTTCGGCCTCGAATTCAAACGAAAAATTCAAAAGAATATTTAACCTTGAACCAGACCAAAAGGGCCAATTTGCAATCAAACAAAAGAATACTAAAATGGGGACTATTTTGCAATAAGGTGTATGTGTTCTTGGTATTCGAAGGGTTACGCAGACCAGAGCAGGAAGCATCAGACTGTGTCGAACATGACATTTTTCATCGGAGGTGTTAACCGCAGGGAATAATTAAGAGCTAATGATAACTGGTGACGCAAATTAGCACTTGAGCACAAGCAACATTAATTGAGGACAAGTTTGCTACTTTTGGTTTTTTTTATTCGGTCGTTAATGACTGACGCAGCCTTTGCAGCAACTGCCTGGTCTTTTCTGACCCTTTCCTTGATGATGAACGCGGACGCATTTCCCTAAACAGCGGCTTTTCAGATAGAGTCCGCTGCTTGGGTTAAAATCAACCGATCGTGAGCCCATGAAAAAGTTATCGAAAATTATTTCGAGGATGGATTTGCCGTAACCCAGTAACTGGCCGTTAATCAACTGCTTCAGACATTATAAATGTTCAGATCTGAATATTTAATGACCAGACAACTATGAAGAGGCGTATTAGGGTGTTAAATTTTATTCCCATCACCAGGAGAGGCAAAGCTATTTACAAATAAGTCATGTCAATCTTTCATTACAAAGTGTTATAAAAAAAATGTCCTTTGTGACGAAAATAAATATTTCTCAATTAAAGTCCTCGAAAATAGATTTCATTTCATCCAACCACTGGCTTTAAATCGTTGTTATACTGAGACGATACAACTTGCTGTAACTCTTAAATATATATTATGATCTTGGAGACGTCTTTTAATTGTAAATACCAATTATAATAACTGACTGACTGACTGATTTCCATCTTATTTACCATTCACTGATTATTTCAAAGAGATACATGTTACATACAGTTTGCTGATTACTTGAGGAGGGTTAAATCAGTTTCAACACTTCCAAAAACTGCACTATTTCGAAGGATTGAAACTACACACCTGTTTCACCAAATGCACCAAATGCAATGTCAACGAATCATATAAAATACCAATGATTGCTTGACAAGATGCACGGATTGCGTGACGTAATAGGTTACCATAGCAACAATGGATAGTTTCATCTACTTGTATCTAAAAATTGAACGCGGTGACCCCGATTTTTTTGTTGTTGAAAAGTGATTATCAAGCTAAAACAAAACTCTCTGGAAAGTCAAAAAAACTCTCGAGCGTTCACCTTCAGAAACTTTGAGGTGGTTCTGAATCGGCATCAGGGAATTTGTTTTAACTTGGCAGAGCTTTTTATCTCAGCCACTTATTACTTTCCACCAATAAAAATTGGGGGTCACCCACTAAGCATTTTTTTAGAGGAAAGCATTAATTTAAAGATAAAACATTGAATGTTTCAAGATGACATTCCTGTTGCTACGGAGACCAATTATGTCATAATAAGGTGTGTATCTTGTTAGGCTATGGTACCATAACATTGCTGTTAGGTTGTTGTGAGATCCATCCCTCTGATGAAAAAAACCCTTGAAATTGTTGAAACTGTTTTGAGACATTTTAAAATTATTTTCCCAGTTTGTTATTTGGTAATTGTTTCACTTATTATTTGTCAATTTGGCGTTAGCTTGACATCGTCATCTGTCATCATAAATAAAATAATTAATTATCCGAATTAAATTCTGTTCAAATATACTTAAATTTGCAAAGTCAGAGAAAAACATTTTGTTACTATTTAGTGTTCGAGGTAAGATTATGGTAGTTGAAGGTGATCTTGATCGACGCTTTCCAACAATTTGAGCGGAAGCCGGCTTTATATTCAAGTTGTTATAACAATGGTCAAGTTGAACAACAACAGCAGCGTTTCTTCTCGAGCCTTGTGAATAACGAATTTCGATCGTAACTGTCTATACAATTAACCTGAGATTGTCATTTTCAAACTGAACAAGATTATAGTGGATGAAACAATATCGACCTGCGAAAGTGTTGCTGATCGTAATGGATCGTCGTCCACTAGCTCGTCTCGAGAGCAATTTGAATCCCAGTCACCATGGAACTGTGATCACCTTTGAATACAGCCCGCTCCAAGCAAAATAAAAAAATAAAAGACAAAACAAAGTGACTTTAGGTATATAGCCGGTCAACGGCTTTCAGAGTTAAACGAGGCGAGGGCAATTTCTGTTAAAGGCCTTTCAAAGCTATTGAGTTGTCCAAGCGACCAACGCTAAAGCTTTCTATCCGCTCGGTCCTTAAATTAAATGTTCACAGATTGATACGGCTTCCTTAACAAGATCACAACTGTCACGCATTCCTTTTTGCTGGAGAATGCAACTTTTTAGAGCAGTTATATCTCTTAGTCTATGAGCAGACGGACTTTCAAGCGCAGTGCTTGACAAGAGGCCAAAGTTTCCTCGCGATGTCATTGCGTCCCATCTCTTTAAATTTTTTCACCAAGTCCGCTACTGTAAGCTCTGGGTATTTCACCTGGAGCAAGCTCATTAACAGCTTAGAAGGGCTTCCGTTTCTTGGCAGCTCCCCGTGCAAAGAGTTGCGTTCTTCCAGGGAAATCTTCTCGTACTTAGCAGCTAGGAGTTCATAGTCCTTGCGGAAACAGCACCGTCTTCCATTATCAAGCCTCGAGCACATCCAGTCGAACAGATCCAAGTGTTCCTCCTCAAATTGCTCAAGGGTTAACTGAACTGAAAAAAAATAAAAGGTGAGATTCAATCAAAAAGGCTTGCACAATGAAATATGCTATTGTATTTTAGTTCTTTTTCAAGGCTTGCCTTGATCAAGGGCGCAAGATCCCATCTCTAAAGGAAAGTGAGCCACGATGAAGGAACTAAGATCATGCTCTATGGACCATTTTCGAGAGAAAAATACCAATATCAAGTAAAAGTCTTTTTTTTTACGAGGGTTGCACTTAAAAGCCAAATGCTAATGAACTTGTGGCCCTCGATCAGACCAGACCACGACACTGAGAAATTCGTGCCCTGCTCTTTTCGAATGGTATATGCCGGGATCTTTATGAATAAGGACTGTGAGACGGGCATACGGTTTATAGTCCTTTCCCGAGAAGACTTGAAAGTCAAATCATTTGTGGATGTAATTACAAAGGCAGTCCTTTCTCCTCGATTATGTAAAGACTCTGGAAGTTGGTCCGGCCGGAGGTGAGCTAACGACCTCCCGCACGCTAGTCTCGGATGCTCAGCCAACTGAGCCAACAAAAGGTCAATCATTTGGAAAAGTTAAGCCTGATTGAATACATTACCAGAAAACTTATATGCTTTTTATTACGATCTGCACTTTTCTGTGCTTGTGCTTGTTACTTGAAGGAAATGCGAAGCCTACAAGAAGCCGTACCCATCGCCCGGACGGGTTGGTATTGTCACAAAAATACATGAAGCCTTATTAGCCCGATTCCGGCACGATGGGACTTTAGCATGCGACTTTAGCATGCGGTCCCGCCATCTTGACTGACAATGTGGATGTCATATGAATGTACTGGAGAACCTTTTAAAACTGAAGAAAGCTGGTTATGTTGCAGGTATGAACAAGAAATAAAAAGAAACCGTTCTGTTAGTCGACTAGTTACTCACCGGGATTCATTTGCGATTCTTGCGAGGAAGATGCGATCGGTTCAAGGGGAATAGGGAGTGCTCTGTCATTTCCAGCTCTACCACTGGCTGAGAGAAGCCTTTGAAGTCGGCGTTGTCGAAGCACGCAACAAAATATCAATACTATTGTCACAAGGGTTGTGAATGCCATCACTGAAGAAGCAATGATCAATACTTTGTTTCCATCGTCTTTTTTCCCTTCCTCTGCCTCTCTGTTGTTTGAATCTTGCCGACCAGGGTCCCACGAAATCGACGCCTCTGATGGAGTCGGCTGATTGACAGGCGGGTTGTGTGCTCTAACGAGAAGTCTCTTTTCCGTTGTATGAGTTGGGTACAAAACAGTAGAGGTCTCATTTTTTATCTTCACGGGCAAGGATGCCTTTCTGTCGCTTGTCGCTGCTTCAGATGCCCTTACATCCTTTTTATCACAAGGTAAAGACCGAACTTTGCATTTCTTAGGACCATTTGAGCATTCAGACGCTACTTCGTCGTTTTCGTCCCCGCAACATTCGGCACAACGGAGACATTGAAAGATGAATGCTACTGGATAATAGCCATCAATGCATTTGTCATCGCATTCAGTATTAACGAACAAAGTGCAGTTCGTTTTTATCGCTCTTCCTTCGGAGCATACAGTACACGATTCACACTGATGATTCCCGTAATTGTTCGAGTAAGTTTCCCCAAGTTTACAGGAAACGCAGTGGACAGGGGTCCCGTATGGAACTGAGCTGCCACAGGGGACGGAGGGTTGAGATCCCTCGGGACATTGAGGGCAATCGAGGCACTTGTATCTAGTGTTTCCCGCGGAAACCCAGCGGATTTGTTCCGGCGTCTTGCACACTACGACTGCATTTCCTCCATGCACCTGTAAAGTAATAGTAGAAACAAAGAACGAAGAAAGAGGTAAATATTTTGAAGAAAGGGTATGCCGTAATTCTCCAAAGATCTTTTTACAAGTATGGTTTTCCTCGTAATTATGGGTAACATATCCGAATTCCAGCCTCAAATTTAACGGCGAGATTATATTTCTCAGGTATTTACTGATTGCTTCGTGTTGGCTATGGTAAAAGACGTTTTTCTTGTACAAAGCCGAAAAATGGCAGTGCCCAGTACTGCATTCCATCTTTCGTAATTCTATTAGAACGCGTTGGGGCTTGCCACACAAAACGCGCGAAATTGATACATTGCTTTCGAACTGGCATATGACCAACTTTAGGGCCATCGTATTCCAAAAAGTACTAGGGTGGTCATCTGTATGAGAAATCAATCGAAAGTCGGCTTTAACCTGCTGGAAATGACGTAAGTAATGCTAAGGTTTTTGTGACTAAACGTGAGTAAGCATTCACGGAATTCTCCACACATGAAATCATCCAAGGTCACAGGGTCAGAATTGTAGCTAATTGTTGTGTAACAAACTCAACATAAAGCTTTTTTACAAGGTTTTTGTTGCATCATACACAAAAATTGCACAGTGTTCAACGAGGCAGACGCATCACCTTTACTGAGGAAAAATGGACCTTTGTTTTTTTCTTTGAAAACCTTCCTTTCCTCGGCCTTCGCAATCGTGTTAAGTACTGAACTGCAAACGAAGCACCTTCCAGAGAATTGATCACGAAATCAACAGAAACAATAGCAACGATTTTCTGGCGGTTTGCTCCTCGTTATATCGTTTTAAAATCGCGAGAAAAGTTATTGGGTTAACGATCTCTAATCGTTGGTACGATTTCCGGAACGTGAGACAGTAGTCTTTGTTAAACAAATCAATATATTAATTTACATATAAAAGCAGGTGAAAATGTAAAATTAATCAATGTGTGTTGTTACAGTCAGTGTAGATATGACAAGAAAACAATTATGAGAGAAATTCTCGAAGTTAATAATGCGCGCACCTTTGAAACATGATCGTGATCGCTCCATTAATAAAGGTCCTCACGGACATGTGCGTCTGAGAAATATTTACATGTATACATGTACATTGTTTAAACACATCGCTACACTTAAGTATCCTACACAGAAACAAAGCCGCGTCGAACAACTGAGTAGAACAGACCATCTCCTATCGAGTTTTCGAAATTGCAGACTCCATTTCAGAACGAGATGCTTCGCTACACCGTCAGCATATTTTTGGCAAGTCGAAGAATAACATGGTTTTCGAAGAGAGGACGAAATCGAAACATTAACAAAGATTCATTTGCGCCTTTTTGTCTTGATCTTGACAAAATAAGATAATATATAAGGCTCTGTACTTACCAGCAAGCTTAGACTGGCTACGAATGCATATAGCATCGAACCTGGAACTTTAAACTTCTTGAGAGCGAAGAAATTACTGTTTTCCATCACGAAACTCATAATAGAGGCAATATACGATTTATCCAAAGAGTGGTCGAATTATCAAGAAAGCGGCGCACTGTGAAGAGACCAACTGCAGAAATGATGTGTTTTAATGCCGTAAATTTTTCGAGACTGTAAAGAGCGGTGACATCACTTTAAGACCTGATATATGAGAAATGCTGCGTGGGAAGGCGTTTGTCGTCACCTTGGGATGTAATTCGACTCTCTTTACCGTGTTTGCCAATACTATTGTCAAGGTTATGGATAAAAAAGCCAGCGAAAGTCGTGAAAAAGAAAGTAACAGAGTAAATTACGAAACAAACGGAACCTAACAAACACACAACTTTGCATGACCTCCTGCACGAATTGCTTCTTGAAATTCAGATGGGCTCCTGGCACGTAGATGACTAATCGGGGATTCCCCTCAAGTTAGGTTCCTGTAATCCTCGCTTTGCCATCTCGCCCACGAGGCGAATTTCAAAACTTGAATGAATCCTGTTGACCCTTCAGGTGACAAGGACGCGACTTGTGTGAAGTTATTTCCTCATGGCCATCCTGCTATCGCAAATTATTCCTTCATGTGACAGTATTTTACAACGTGAATGAGGGAAACGATCCTCTTTCTAGTCAAAAAGAGCCTGGGACACAAGAGCATAGGCATTTAATGTGTGCTCAGAAGTGAGTGATTTGTTCGTGCTGGGTAATTTAAACTTTCAAAATATAATAGATTGTTTTCACGTGACGTCACGAAAATTTTGCCGCCATATTGGTTTACAACCGCGGGTTGCTTGATTACGCAAATAAAACGCAAATGAAGTTCACATCAGAAATCGTAGCCTGTCCAAAATGGATTGTTCTGAAAGTGAAACTAAATCAGGTGAAAATGTTGAAGCTACGTCTTCTGCACATCTTTCTGATTATGCTAAGAAGCTGGACCAGCGAGTTAAAAGCGCTACGAGGACAAAATCGCGGCAATTGGCATTGATCTCGTGTTACTTGAGGGCAGTCACTTTGAACCGGATTGTTTACTCCCGGGCCCCCAGGTGTTTACCTCCCGTGGAAGCTACAGATCTTTTTCTTTTCATATCTACAGAGCTACTAAACGCAAAAACAATTCAAGGCTTTTAGAAGACTCGAGGCTTATATAAATCAAATGGTATCGGGATTCATTTCGAGCGTCGAAGGGCACATTGTCGCAAACAAGTTCGTTGTTTTGGCAAAGGTGAGACGTTCACAACGTATGAACGACTCTTTGATTCCTATCTGGATGATCACAGAAAGAGAGGGAACGATACTTTCTGCCCATTGTTTGGGTTGCAAGGCCGGACTGGCAGAATCTTGCTCTCATATAGCCAGCGTTTTATCTTATCTCGAGGCTTGGACAAAGATAAATAGTCGGCTTTCGTGTACCCAGGTCAAATGCACGTGGCTTTTACCATCGTATGTCAAGCAAGTCGATTATGCCAGGATTCGGCATAAACTTTACATCGGCAAAGAAGATGAAATCTGACTTGGATGCGAGCATTGACAATGTTCCAAATGATTCCTTTCCTGATGATTACAAAGTTGATCTTACCGCTGCAAAAAAAAAAATTATCAAAAGAAATCCCAACCCCACCAAAAGCGGAAATGGACCAGTTCTTCGCTGAACTGAGCAAAAGCAAGAATAAGCCCATCGCTCTCAGTTTTATTCCAGAATATGCTGGAAGTTACGTTTGCAAGAGGCGCTCAGTGCCAACAATAGATCTTTTCGAAAACAAGTATCTTGACCTCACCTACCCTGATCTACTAAAGGTTTGTCAGGAGATTGATATCTAGATGACGACGGAACAGATCACTCAAGTTGAAAGGGATACCATTACTCAAAAATACGCCTGTACTGCAGGCTAGATGCCTTATATCGTTGCCATGGTAACGTTATTTTGGAGGAAAATGTGATGTGAGGAAATTTATGATGGGTACTTAATGTGCTTTTAGACCCTATCGTCTGAACGGTGTCACTGCATGAGTTGACAAACGTGTTGACATCATTTACTAATTTTAGACCTTCTCCAGTTTCAATGACGACTTCGCGGTTTCTACGCGATGGCCGAAGTGAAAGCTATTTTTAGTTTTTATCGTGGTGGAGAAGAAAAGCCGATAGAACGATACAATGGCAGGATAAAGATTGAGATTCACTCATTCAGAAAAAATGTAATAGATTTTTTTGGACTCAACGACAAAGCCAAGGCCTGAAACTTACCGCCTCGCAAAATTTAGTTGCAAAACGGAAAATTTATATTTATTTATTTATTTATTTATATACATTATTTATACAGAAATTCCAGTTCAGCATAGCTGGTTTAAATGGAGATCTGTATTTTACCCTCCCAACCATGATACATCAAAGAAGACAGACCACAACACCGGGAACTACATGCCCTACTCTTTGCGACAAGTGTGCGGGTTCTTTTACGTTCCACAGGATTATGAACATTGAAGGGTTTTGAGACGGGACCTCCGGCTTATCGTCCTTATCTGAGAAGACTAGAGAGTCTAACCATTTGCAGATGTAATTACAAAGGCAGCACTTTCTCCTCAGTTATTTAAAGAACCTGAGTGTTGGTCCGGCCGGAGTTGAACTCACGACCTCCCGCGTGACAGCCCGTGCTCAACCAACTGAGCCACCGGTGCTATCGACCCAGCAGCTGGAGCTGGAATTGTCCGTCTTGCTTGCGTCAGACGGGGAAAGCGAGCTAAACAGTAAGCAGTTTCATTAAATTTAGACAAAACAGGCAGCATTTTAGTATGCATGTACTCTGTTCACGCGAATGGAGATTGGCTCGTTACGGGCACATGGTCGTAATAGTCGTACGCAGCTGGACTCTGAAATGTAGTGATTCGGCCGTAATTGAGCCAATGCTTTGTAGTACTACTGATCAGAAAGAAATGAGGGACAACCCGTAATGTACCGTGAAAACGAGAAGGTGGCCAGAAAATAAAATGCTGGGAAAGTTAGTGCTGAGAAGCAAAAGCACGTGCAAAAACGCTCTGGCGGTGCCATTTTATGTAGACACTTTCAAGTTCTTTCAACATCTTTTTACAGTTCACGTAATACGGTCTGTAACGCAGTGGTGAAAGGACCCTGTTATTGTGATAAATTAGCAAGAGGACAGAGAAAAAAAAAAGCGATCCAAAGGATAAGAAACGCAAGGGTTGACAGGCCACACTGATTCCTTTCCTTTGTGAAAACATGTATATAACCTTTTATAGTTTTGCTCTAACGAGCCGAAATTTTTTTAGGATTTTCCTTTTCATATCCTGCATATGAAATGATAGGTGGTTGTTTAAAAATTTGGCGAAATAGGGGTTGGTTTAGTATTACACCAGAGCAGGTCAGTCAGAATTTGAACAAAGTGAACGAGTACATCAAATCTACCGTGAGGAATGTAAAAGAAACAAATCAGCTCAAAGAAGACTCGCCAACCAATGGTTCCCAAGAAACTGTGTCCCGAAAGACACAAAATTCTGTAGACCTTCTACTTAATGTTGTGAAGAGCCTTATACGCAAAGTCGAAATTGTTAATCCGCAGCTCATAGATAACATTGACTGGAAATTTTTATTTAAAACAATAGCAGAGATTACGCTCAGTTTCGCATTTTAAGCACGAGACCGTTGGCGTAAAATATTTTGTACACAAAGTACCGCAGTGTAGAAACATAAATAGACCAAATATTATGGTCTATCGTGGTAGTATACTATATCTTTTAGTATGAAAATCTTTTTTAGCCCAGAATGTTTCTGGGATAGGATCGTTATTTATTATTATTATTATTATTATTATTATTATTATTACTATTATTATTATTGTATTTTTTTAAACGGAACTAACTTTATTCAGATTTATGAATGCCGATTTATGAATGCCGTTAATTGATATTCGAAATTTCATAAAATTAAAAATCATGTATAATACAAAAGCATTTCGCTTGAAAATTTCCCTAAAAAAACTTTAGATGCCCGCAGTGGCAACGTTTATTTTGCAGTCCAAGGAGTGTTCTATCTTGTTGTGAAAAGGCTTCGTGAACCTCTCACGCATGCGTGTACCGATGCTTAGAAGTTCGAGAGAGATTTGTGTCTTGAGCCATGCGATAGCGGTGTTATATGGCTCGGTGTCATTCTGAGCTATCTTATCTGCAAGATGCTTCAGGAAACGCTGACACTCATTTCCCATTCCGCCATTGGTTCCAAACGCTAAAGGTGTGAATGAACCCATCTCTACATCTAGCACCCGCTGCTGGTACTTGCGTTTCTTCTCGTCCTCTTGCTCCTTGAATACTTCAGATGTTGTCTTGTTCTGGTAACACTTAGAGTTAACGTGCGTAACTCTTACATCAAAAAATGCCGTAACTCCTCTTGACCTCCCGCCTTGATGTCTAATCTTGCCCCAGAGCTTATGACAGCACTTCTCAAATGTAGCCGCTCGTTGTCGAGGGGTTGAAGGCGTGGCTCAATTTCCACATTGTTGCAGACCTTATTGATGAATGCCGTTAATAAATCACGGACACCATCATGTCTCTACGCTACAAAGCCCCCCTTTTTACATGAGAGGGCATGGCCTACAGTAAATTTTTCCCCACACACACATAGACTTGGTAGATCGACTAGAGGCAAATTATACCGTAAGCATAGCGAGTCTCTGAACTCCTGCTTGTTTAGGGCTAAGCCTTGATCTGCGAGAGGCATCGCATTTAACCAAGAGCTTGCGCCCTTGTCTCTCGATTGATTAACTAGTCGCAGCAGATCTTGGGAAAGAGTTGAGTCAATGCTTTCCATTTTCTCTTTGTCACGCGTCCTCTTAAGTGACTGGTGATTTCTCTTAAGCTCCTCCGTAGATCTTTTGCCTGGCGCCACAATGTACTCTGCAATGTGATAGAATCTACGTGCTCAGTAGTTATTGACTTCGAGGCAGCAAACTGTTGTGGCGCCTCAGCTCTCAAATCTGGCATGCCCAGACCCCCTTGAGCCGTTGTTAAGGTGACAAGTCGACGCACCTCGTTAGGGAGAGGCTCTGATTGACCGAACAAAGTGGGAAGAAGTAGGTCGTCAATCGCCTCCTGGATGGGATTGACATAATCCTCAAATGATTTTATAGTGCGCATGAAGTAGGTGAACTTTGACGTGTACCCTTTTGTGAAGGCAATGCACGCTGTGTGAGGCTGACTCTTCGCAATTTCGGAGAGCCGTTCGATTTCCTCTTTGCACGTGATCTGGATATTGTGCAAAGCCGCTGACCTGTTCATTTGGTTGAAGGCGTTACTTGCATCGATCAACAGAATCCCGTCTGTTCCATCTTCTTCAAATACTTGGCTCATTGCATGTATCGCGGCCTCTGCTCCTGCATTATGACCAGCACAAACTTGTAGGGGACCTGCCGCTTCTTTTATTTTCTCCTTTAAGAAACCGATGACAGTTTTTCCCACTATTCGCCTCAGGACCTCTCCAACACCGATTGGTCTGATTCCAGGGATCTTGTCGAGAAGGATGAACCTGCAAGATGTAAAGGCTTCGAGTAAAGATGGATGGTACGATTTCTTAAGCAGATTTCTCGTGAACACAGCTATCTCTTCTCTTAGGATTTTACCCTCAGTCTTAAAGTTCTTAGAGCACAGGATTCTCCTATAAAGCTCCGAATCCATTCCTGATGGCCCTGCAGAGCCCTTGGTTTTGCTTGCCGAGTTGTAAATCATTTCTTCGTATATGAAATCATACACGTTTGGTGGAACATAATCAACTGGACCGTGCAACAAACTCTCCTTTGCAATATCAGCCGCCTCTGAGTACTTCTCATGTAGCCCTCGCAGGACGTCTGGAAATAGGTCGAGCAGGCCAGACGAGCTCTCGTTATCTAGGAGTTTCATTGCAGGTAACAAATTTCCTTGCAGAACCAGTTTTGAAAAAACTTTGAATACGTCCTCGACCGTCCTAACTTTCATAGAGTTTACAAATTTTCCCCTTATAAACCTCAATTCTTTCAGCAACAAATCAAGGTTTCCTTGTTTTCAGAGAGCTAATCGACGTTCTATTGCTCTGCGCTGTGTTCCTTGCTTTTAGAAGTAGCGGACGGTTTTTGTAGGATCAAAGTTAGGAGCAGCATGAATGCTTTCAAGGCAACTGAGTTCAAATCAGAATCTGCATTGAACTGCTTAATCCAGAAAGTTAATTCTTCAATGAAACTGGTTGAAAGCAATGTTAGAACTGTTTTTTTGATGTTAAACCTGTTAGAACTACTTTCTGTTGCTGAACCAATTAGAGTACTCGTTAGAAGTGACAAGTTTCTGGAACCAATCGAATTGCTAGGGTCAAGACTGACTCTGGGAATATGAAACGGCATCCCATTGGACCGGCCTTCTCAAACAACTCAACGGCCTGTACCAGCTAGAGGTTTTTCCTGGCCTATTCCGTCGCTCTGAAAGACGAAAACCTCTGGCAGCCAGGGTAGGCAACAACAAGCTGCCTAAGGAAACCCAAATTTTATCATGGCTTCATCGCTCCAGAACCTTTCTCAGAATTCTTGCTGTACCAAGGAGAGCGGTTTTTTGAATTAGTCCTATAGAAGTGTGAGTGTCAATGCGCTTTAAGTTGCTTTCAAGCCTTTTTTTTTTTGGAATTGTTCCCAGTGCCCCCAATTACTACTGGAAGCACCTGGGTTCGGACACTATCATTATCATTATCATTATCATTATCATTATCATTATCATTACTATTACTATTACTATTATTATTATTATTATTATTATTATTATTATTATTTTATTTTTATTTTTATTTTATTTTATTATTATTTTTTTAATGTATGAAGTACATTATCCTTCAACATTAGCTGTTTTGGTTTTAAAGCTCCTTCCACAATCCGCCAGTCCGCCCATCTTCTGGGTCGTTTGTAAGAATATTAATTCCAGTTTGTAGTTCATCAAGGAAATTTTATACAAAACTCTTCTAATGAAACAAAAACAGCACTAATAAACATTGGAAATTGGATTGCAAATAATCTGCGAATAATTTTATTTGGAATCGTTGAATCAGTCATCAGTACAGACCACTATAGCAACTGGGTTAGGTATTTTAGGATGTTGGACTTTTAAACTTTATTTCCATCACCAGGCGAAGAAAAGCCATTTACAAATAAGTCATGTCAATCTTTCATTGCAAAGGGTTAAAAATGTCCTTTATGACAAAAAGAAAATTCTCAATTAAAATCCTCGAAAACAGACTTCATTTCATCCAACCGATTTTAAATCGTTGTTATAGTGAGATGATACAACTTGCTGCAAAAAAAAACTCTTAAATATGTACTATGGTCTTGGAGTCGTCTTTTAAATGCAAAAACCAAAAACAACTAATTACAATAACTGACTGACTGACTGATTTCCACCTTATTTACCACTCATTGATTATTTAAAAGAGATACATGTTACATACAGTTTGCTGATTACTTGAGGAGGCTCAAATCAGTTTTAACACTTTCAAACACTGTACTATTTCGAAAGATTGATACTAAAATATAAAATAAAAATAAATATTTCCCTATTAAAATCGTCGAAAATAGATTTCATTTCATCCAACCGCTTATCATTTAAAGGGATATCACCCTTTGACATATTATAAATCGTTGTTTTGCTAAGATGATGCAACTTGTTGTCAACACTTAAATATATATTTTGATGTTGGGGGCGTCTTCTCACCTTAATTGCAAAAATAACAAGTTATAATAACTGACTGACTGAATGACTTCCCCCTTAGTATTCACAGATTGTTTAAAATAGGTACATAAACTATAGTTTGTTGATTTTTTGAGAAGCTCAAATCAGTTTTAACACTTTCAAAAACTGCATTATTTCGAAGGATTAAAACTTCACACCTGTTTCACGCAACCGCAATGTTAACGAATCATATAAAATACCGATGATTGCTTGACAAGATGCACGGATTGATGTTACATAATAGGCTACCATAGCAACAAGACCCCCATTTTTTTATTGCTGAAAAGAGATTATCAGGTTAGGACAAAACTCTCCGCAAAGTTAAAGTGGTACTATGACGAAAATCACATCTTTCCTATCTAAGCGATTTTGAAACATAGACACGTAGTCTGCGTGAGAAGAGAAATGCTGTTTACTTTTTTCAAATATCTCTTTTCGTTCCAGAGATATTCGAGTTTTTAAAATATGCAAATTAGCCAAGTGATGACGTCATACACTCAACCAAATTTTGTTCTAATATGATGAAAAGAAATATCTCAGTCAATTTGTATCAGAAATGTTTGATTTTTTGCAGTAAGATTCTACTAAATGTTCTCCACAATGAGCTTAACAGCTCTGTTACCATGGCATCACACTGGGTTCCAGACCTCCCCCATATTAAAAGCTTTTCTGGCCACCTTTGGCGTTCCATTTTGATATTTGCTAACAGAACTTCATATGCATGATCCAGCAAGCATATAAATATGTTAGCTCGAGTTTGCGGCCTTGTTTAACATTTTTCAAGCTGAAAATCACTAACATATTGAAATCGAGTGGGTGGGGACTGGAAAAGAGTGAGTTGCCATGGGAACAGAATTTTTTATAGCCATAGGTGTGTTTCCTGTAGAACTATTAGACTACCAAGTTTCAATGGTCTGTGCTGCAAATTGGCCAAGTTAGCTCTATTTATATACTCAATATAATATTGGGTTGAGTGCATGACGTCATCAGTCATTTCATTGGCATATTTTACCCATTTTTCAAACTTAAATATCTCCGGAACAAATGAAGATATTTGCAAACGGCAAATGGCGTTTTTGTTCTTTCATGGAATTCTATGTGATACACTCAAAAAATCGAGGGGTAAAAATTTGGAGCGTTCACCTTAAAAAACTTTAAGGTGGTTCTAAATCAGCATCAGAGAATTTGTTTTAACTTGGCAGAGGGTTTTATCTTAGCCGCTTATTACTTTCCGGCAATAAAAATTGGGGGCCACCCACTCAGCAGTTTTTTTTTTAAGATGAAGGCATTAATTTAAAGATAAAATATTGAATGTTTCTAGATGACTTTCCTGTTGCTATGGAGTCCAATTTTGTCATAATAAGGTGTGTATCTTATTGGGGTATGGTACCATAACATTGCTGTTAGGTCAAGCGATGTTGTCGAGTTCATCCCTCTGATGAAGCAATCCTATGGAATTGTTGAAACTGGTTTGAGACACTATAAAGTTATTTCCTAGTTTGTTATTTGGTAATTATTCAATTTATTGTTTGTCAATTTTCCACAGATTGATATGGCTTCCTTAACAAGATCATAACTGTCACCCATTCTTTTTGCCGATGACTGCAACTTTTTAGCGCGGTTATATATCTCTCTCAGTCTATGAGCAGACGGACTTTCAAGCACAGTTCTTGACAAGAGGCGATGTCATTGCGTCCAATCTCTTTAATGTTTTTCATTAATTTAGGTACTGTAAGCTCTGGGCATTTCGCCTGCAGCAAGCTCATTAACAGCTTAGAGGGGCTTCTGTTTCTTGTCAGCTCCTCGATACTGTAAGGCGTTGCGTTCTTCCGGGGATATCTTGTACTTAGCGGCTAGGAGTTCATAGTCCTTTCGAAACCAGCACCGTCTTCCGTAATTAAGCCTGGAGCACATTCAGTCGAACAGCTCCATGTGGTCGTTCTCGAGCTGCTAAAGGTTTAACTAAGCTGAATAAAAAAAACAAGCAAGATTCAATCAAAACGGCTCGCAAAATGAAATATGCTATTTTAGTATAATTACGTAGGTGATTATTGAAAACTCTCTGCGCTGATTGGTTGCGCTTGAGGTAACTATTACGCGATAATCACCTAAGCGGTTTTTATCAAAATGGCCGCAGGCTGTTTTGTCGAGTTGACAGACGAAGAAATTAATTGTTTTAAAGAAACTGCATATTTTTCACATAGTCACGTATGGAATTATACTACAATTATTATTCACCGTCCTCAGGCTCGGTGAATATCCGTGAATAAAAAAACTCGACTTCCTCTCGGTTTTTATTCATCGATGTTCACCTCGCCTTCGGCGAATAATTGTTTATAAGTATTCTTCAAGGCTTGCCTTTGTCGGTGGCGCAAGGTCCCCTCTCAAAGGGAAAGTGAGCGATAATGAAGGAACCAAGATCGTGGTCTATGAACCATTTTGTAAAGAAAAATGGTAATATCAACGTTGAAGTAAAGTCAAGTCTTTGTTTTACGAATGGGTTAATGAAATTGTAGCCCTCGATCAGACCATAGTTAATCTAGGGACTGGTTACGAAACCCTGGGAATTTCAAAAGCAGGAACAATACAGTCGCAGATGTTGAACCGACCGTGACCCTGCACAATCTTTTGTTTTTGGTTCGCAAGTTAATTTCGAATAAATTAGTCTAAGCTTTTGATTGGTTATCCTGCCGAAAAATGCCGTGTTTTTGTCGGGTTTTGTGCAGGGTCAAGGCCAAAAAAGCGAACAAAAACATGAAACAAAGAAACTTGTCGAGTTTCATACCCAGCCTATTTCTATTAACTATGATCAGACCAGAACACAACACTGGGAACTTCGTGCCCTCCTCTTTTCGAATGGTGTGTGGGATCTTTATGAATAAGGATTGTGAGTCGGGGCCTACGGTTTATAGTCCTTATCCGAGAAGACTTGAAAGTCTAACCATTTGCGGATGTAATTACAAAGGTAGCACTTTCTCCTCGATTATGTAAAGATTTTGGATGTTGGTCCGGCTGGAGTTGAACTCACGACCTCCCGCACGCTATTCTCGGACTGATGCTCAGCTAACTGAGCCAACAGGTCGGCGGTCAAAACGTCAATCATTTGGAATGTTATATGTTCTTTATTACGGCATGCACTTTTCTGTGCTCGTGCTTTATGTAACTGTGAGTCGCCTGAAGGCAATGCAAAGTCTACAAGAAGCTGTACCCATCACCCGGACGGGTAGGTATTGTCACAATACACGATTAGTACATGAAGCCTTACTAGCCCTAGACGGGCACTATGGGACTTTAGCTTTGTGGTCCCGCCATCTTGAATGAGAATGTAAATGTCATATGAATGTACCGGAGAAACTTTTAAAACTGAATAAACCTGGTTATGTTGCAGGTATGGATAAGAAATAAAAAGAACTCGTTCTGTTAATCAACTAGTTACTCACCGGGATTCATTTGCGCTTCTTGCGCGGAAGATGCGATCGGTTCAAGTGGAATAGGGACTGCCCTGTCATTTCCAGCTCTACCACTGGCTGAAA
>JALIRR010003780.1:10000-40863 GCA_023091755.1 Montipora sp. Colony 1 RG-2022 | reverse complement strand
CCTCCGTCTTAATAAATTAGCCTCCATGAAACCATTTGGAAATTTATTGATATATTTTTTGCTCCACTTTTTAAAAGATAAACGCATGAATTGAAATCAAGATGGTACTCCACTAGCCGGTAAGCTCCACAAACAAATTTCCACTCAAACACTGTCACAGCAACCTGGACTCGCGTTGACCTTGAAATTGTACGGTGGCCCACAGCTAAAAAGAGAATCTCGCTGGCATAAAAACGCACTATGCAGTCAAAACATTCGTTGTACTGGCCTGAAAAAGGTCTTTTTTTTTATCGACGGAGATCGGATAAACACCCGACGGATGGCAGCCATGTTTTTCGCCAGTGAACAATAAGTCAGTGGTTACCGTTTTGCGCACGCGTCCTTGAAAGGCAACCTTAGCCAATCAGCGGTTTTCCCTCCAGAATTTTGCATAAGAATTGTTTCCAGTTTCTCTTGGGACCATTGTAAGTCCCTAGAGAAAATAAAAACAATGCTTTGCAAAGTTTTGGAGGGACGAACGACGAGTATTATGCATGGTATTTTTGATATTGGCTAATTAGTGAAGTGTGGCAAAACAAATAAAAATCTGTAACAACAATGTTTGGTATTGTCATGTGCATGTTTTGGGTTTGAATGAGCAGTAAGTTTTACGTTGAAGACAGCCTTTTTGGAACACAATTGCCCCTTAATTGGAACATTCTTGTCAAATTTCAAGAAGAAGGCAACTGCGAAAATCAACTTAACAGCGTGAATGGATTATAATGTCATGGCAACATGATTTAAACTGACACAAACACGGTGAAACGATTAAGTCTCTCAACGCACAAAGACCAATGCCTAGAAAAATCAAAACTCTAACCATATCTACGGCGATAGAGTTCTACTTTTTGCGGGCGAAGTCGATTTCATTGGTAATATATCGAGCGCTTAATTTAATATGGCAGTCCTTTCGACAAGTGCACAAAACAAGGTCAACATGATGCGCCTCTATGTCCTCTTTTTAGCAGTTCTTAGCGTTTGTTCAATTGCCGTATGAGCCTAGAAGCTTTGTACTTGAACCAATAGTGAAAAACGTACCTAATTCAATAAGGCAAAAGCGCGGCATGTCCATGCGAAAAACTTAAGTAAGAACTGATACGTTTCCAACTGAACCTCGAGAAAAGTTACAACCGTACTCACAATGGCCGTCTTATCACCGAAGTTGCCAAAGTTTTGAAACACGAACTGTGGCCACGAAATGTCTTGTGGGATGTCAACGTCACCAAGCTTACTTCGGTTATCGCTTAGTTCGCGAGCAATCGTGGCTGCTTTGGTGCTGTACGGCTTGCCACTGTCATAAGGTTCAATTATGATTTTGACGTGCTCTTTGAGCTGTCGTTTTGTTAATGATGCGTGACTTTCTTACTTGCAAATAGCATCAGTTAGGTTCGGCGCATGAATGGAGCGGCGTTTGGATCTCGCCTTAAGAGTCAACAGTAAAATGGCACAGCCTGATGTCAACACATGGAGGCAAAATTATTTTAGTGCCCTTAACGACGCGAACATATGTCGGTTGAGTACCTGTTTATCCCTTAATAAACAAGATTGCTGCTTAAGGACGGTGCAATAATTCAGAGGTATTTTTGCGCCGTTTATTGAATGTGCAGGAAAAGCAGATCTTAACAAGTGTTATTGAAATACAAAAAGAAAATTGGGGATAACCACGCATTTTCCGAAGATAATTAATCAACAGTATTTGTAAAAAGCTTTAAAATACAAAGCAATGTATGGCGTTCTTTTCCAAATTGAAGCCTAATTATCTCTGAAAAATGCATGGTTAGGTCCAATTTTCTTTTCGGATACCAAGAGCACTTGCTAAGTTCTGCTTTCTCCGCATAGTTTTGAACCGCGCAAAAATATCCCTGTATAAATTAGCAGCGCCATATGTGCAATATAATTATATGAAATCTCATACTCTTGAACCGCTATTATGTGCGTAGTTTTAAGTGAAAATGATCATCGTCACAGTTAATCAAGCAACTTCATCAGGGCTTGAAATTAACTTTTTTGCTCAGGTGCCAGCTGGCGACTAAGGGGGAAATTTGGTCGCCAACTTTGCATGCAAGGGAAGTCATAATTATTAAAAAGCACACAAAAAAAAAAAAGCACGAGAAAGATCTCTAAAGCCATTGCTGTTTTCGGCTTTGTTTTTAGTTTGGTGATGGTGTTCTTTAAGGTTATTTGAAATGGAGCGAAGCTCAGTCCGTGTTTTCCATAGCAAGGCAAACATGGGTCCTTTATCCTTGCTATTCACCTGTTCAAACGTCGTTCTTTAGTCTCGTACAGCTTGCGTGGCAAGCAATTTACCTTTATCGCGAGTAAACGCAATACTGCAATTGCTCGGCCTAGACCCCACACATCCACAATGCTCGTACCAGTCTTCGACCGAAATAAAATAAAAGGAGCGGCTTGAATACGGTTTCAGTAGCCTCTAGAATCAGAGGAATTTGGTTTCTTAACGTACTTTTCTACCGATATTTATCTCCATTTATCAATCACCTTGGGCAGTCGATTTTGCAGGTGTTCGCTTTCTATCAGAGAAAGCACAAGTTCTCCAGCCCACTTTATGTTAAGGGTACAGGTTGCTTTTTGAAGGTTCCATGCAAATTTTAAATATGCGACGTCCTGGTTCTGTTTACGAGCCAAGTGGCCCATCAGAGCCGGAGCTTATCCCGGTTTCTGTGGCATGAAGCAGAACCCGGACCACTCGATCCGGAGTCGAGCACACTCACCATGAGGCCACCGCGCCTCCCACAGGTTCATTATCAATATATTATCAATGTCAAGCTAGTTCCGAGGAATCCGAGGTCTTTCGGTAATATGGCTAAGTCTACGTTTTCAGCACTCACAGCTAACGATGGATTTAAATTTTCAACTAGACGCTCGGGAGAGTACACTGGGTTGCCTTAGGTACGTGTCGCTCAAAAACAGATAGGGATCAGTTGGGTGGTATTGAACTGCAGCGTTCCAGGCAAGTCAGGTCAAGCCATTGAGGCCATTTAAGGGGACACCCAGAAGTCGTGCCAGCAGAGTCCCTTTGGCTCACAGTTTCATATGACGAAACAGATCCTTTTCTGAGGTTAAAAACCTGGCTACCAGCCTAATAATCATTTGTCAGAAAGAAAAAAATCCCGTCATCTTCAGAACAAATAGGCACGCATTGGGTACGTGTGGTAGTGCAGTAACACAGTGCTTTATTCTATATTGTCAACTGTCTTCAAGGAGATTCAAGTTGTCTTTGCGTAATATGTAGCTCCAATAGAGGATTTGCAGGGCAGCCATGTTCCATGGTAGAAACAATGAAGATATTTTGCATAAGAAAGAACATTTGTTCCCATAGGAAAAAGAATCTATATTCCTGCCATGCAATAATAATAATAATAATAATAATAATAATAATGGAAACTTTATTTGTCTTCGAATACAGTTGTAAATCTCTCTACGTATAGGCAATTAACAACTGGCTGCTTGAAATTGAGTGATATACTAAGTCTTGTATACTGTATTTACAAATGAATAAAAAAATAAAAAAAATAAAATATATATATATATATATATTACAGTTTTATTAAGTCTGGGCTATCCCAAGTCTTATTTCTACGACAGAATATAAAATATGTTGCTCTAATGGCGAGACTTATCATTTTTTTGATTATATAGTGTTGTTGCGTTTTGTCAATGCCAATGTCATTCATCATTTCTAAAAACGTAGAGCATTCTTTGGAGAGAACACCAAGGGAGCTCATGGAAAGGTTTACAAATTTGACAGATCTGTAGTTACTTCTCATGTCTTTGACCACGTTCATGTATTTTTCTTTTTTGCGCTCTACATTGTTTTTAAGGTTAGATTCAAAACCAACCGTTAGTTCTAGAATATATAGGCACTTGGACTGTATTAGGAAAAGAAGATCTGGACGATAATTTTCACCAGTTATAATTGAAGGACTCGGAAAGCCATTGACATCAGCATAGAGTGAAGAGCGATCATTAATTACAGGTTGAAGTGAATTGGCAATGAAGTTGAGAATTGAGTCGTGTCTCCAGGTGAAGCGATCAAGGTAATGTTGACAACCAGCGACAATGTGGAGGAGTGACTCAGGGTTAAGGCAAAAGGAGCAATCAGGACTTTGTGATAATCCCCATCTTGTCATATTCGTACGTGTAGGAAGGGAGTTGTTGATGTAGCGAATGGTAAAATTGTAGATGTTCTTGGGTAAATGAGACTGGGCAGACGACCAAAGAGAGTTAACAGATGACAATGAGTGCTTGATAACATTTGCAAAAAGAAACCTTGAGATGTTAAGTGGTGTTGCAGTTTGTCTTCTTGATTCGAACGGAAGTCTTTAAGAACTTCCTTGGTGGATTTGAACACATCGTATTGAATATTGGTGTGACTGCTTGACGCCTTCCAGAGATCTTTTAGGGAATCATTCCGTGACTCTTTTAAGGAATTGCGGAGAACTGTTTTGCATTGAGTGAATTTAACTGAAGGAGGACAAATATTAAGGCCAAATTTATTGTGTTCTAGAAAAACATTACTCAGTGTACCAGATATCGGGATTTCAAGCCATTTCGAATATAGCCGTTCACTATAGAATCAAGATTTGCTATTATCCAGGTTTTTGATATGTCAGCTACAGTAAAATGCCAGGACAGTTTAGATAGGACATAGCGGCTGTACAGCAGAAGTTTGAATTTGGGATGCAGTGGTTTCTCATCAATGTCACACATCAAGTCTTGCCCTTATTATCATATTAGACCATTGACACCAGATTATAAAGCGGTTGATTAGGTGCTGATTTTCTGATTCCTGACCACTTATAACAGCGGCGTCGTCTGCGAACTGGAACCAGTGGATCGGATTTAAGAACCTTAGGGAAAAGCCAAATTGACGATATTTTTCAGATTTAATGTGCTGGAGAAACGTGTTAAAACACAAGTTAAAAAGAAGAGGGCTGAGGCAATCACCTTGAAGTACGCCACGACCAATAGATATAAACGGAGTACGAAATTCATTGGTAATTATAGAGGTTTTGAAATCAGTGTACAGACTTTTAACCAGAAGTTTGACATGATCAGGGATGTGGTGGTAATCAAGAGCGGTTTGAATCAAATTGTGATGAACTTCACCAAAGGCGTTTTTGAGGTCTAGGAGAGTAATGACAAGAGAACGCTGCTTGGTACGAGCTTTGTTAATGATGTCAGCCATTTGAGCAGTATGCTCAAAAGTTCCTGAGAGACCAGGTGTAAAACCTTTTTGAATTTCATGTTCAATATAATTATTAGCGGCAAGGAAGTTGAAAATGGCATTACGAAGGCACGAGGTAAAAACCTTTAAGGGCACAGATTGCAGAGTAATTGGACGAAAGTTGGATCTTTTATATAGCGCGCACATCAAAAACTTCTCGTGGCGCTTTACAATACTATAAAATAATGAAATAACCTAATGCGCATAAATATGCCCCCTAATATGCCCCTAAGAAGACATGTGGTTACTAGCAAAGTACTAAACCCAGAGAAATTGAAGAAAAAAGAAGGGAATCGGAAAACTTCTTCACACCATACGTTTAAGCGTGCACTCTGAGCGTCCGCTTTGTAATACAAAAGTTCACTGCAGTTAACCCTGTCCGGCGGGGTTAGTATCTGGATGGGTGACCTAAAGAATATACATACCACTTCTTAAAAGAAGCAAAAATGCAAACTAAGAAAGGTACAGATTTTGTTAGCTTGCCTTATGCAAGCAAATATTGATGCAAAAGTAAGTAAATATTGATACAAAGTTTTTAGGAAGAGCAGAAGGAAGTTCCTTAGTATTGCATAGCGCATCCCTACTGCGCACGATTTTCACGTCATTAGCGCGCGCACATGAGCACGTGCGCATACAAAACGTAAGAGATTTCGCTCAAACTAAACCCGATAGCGAAATTAATGCTCCTTTTCTCTCAAACGAGCACGGTGACCCCCGATTTTTTTTTCAGGTATTTGCTAAGAACAGTCTAATAAAGAACATATTTGAAGAAGAAAAAAAGTTTGATAGTAGAACATGAATTTTTTTTGGAAAACAGTTCCGTACTAGGTGTATTTTACCCAAGGCGAGGACTTCAAGCTAACCGCGGAACTGTCCCAAAAAGTGCAATATTCCCACAACCAGGGAATCAAAGTCGGCGTAAATGAAGCATTACTGCTTATGTAAATAAAAGAATCTTTATTTTCAAAATAAAATTTTGTGTCTTTGAAGTAACCAAGACTTAATTCTGTATGAAGGTGATTCGAATTTTTAACGCGAAAACAGTAAAAAAATACCCCATTTTAAGAGCCTGCTGACGCGTAAACAAGCACGGTGACCCCATTTTTTTATTGCATTTTTTAAATGTTCATACCGTGAATGTTAATTATGCCAAGTTTCCAAAAACGTTTGGTAGTAGAACAATTTCAAGGGAATTACCTTAATTCGCTCTCGGTAAGCTTTGTTTTCAGTATTTTGTTCGTCACATGCAAACGTCATAGGAATTCCGCCAAGCCGATACCAGCGCCTCAACCTCCCCTCCCCCAACCAAGTATTTGTTTGTTTGTTTCTGACAACAGGTGATCCAAACAGTTAATTTTTTTTGTCTGACAAGCCACATTTATTGATTCTTCTCAATGCTTTACCTTATTATGTTACATCTAAAATAACGCCGAATGTTCTTCCAGAGAGCCAATAATCAAATCACAAAATATTTGTAATCAAGATGGTTATGAGCTACTCAACTTATAAAATGGATTGCCTGTATATATTAGCAATTTTCATGCCACTGACTGACTGCATGACCAACTAGTAAACGCCCTGTTCTATTTTTATGATTGTTTGCTCTCTCTTTTCCCTGCTAATTAATATCAGCCGCATTTTCCTCTCTTTGTATTCACTTGCTGACGGCTTGTTCGTCTTTTGTTTAACCACTCCATTGTTTGCTCAGTCCATATGAGGTCGTAAGATGTCAGGTCAACTCCAGGTGTGCAATTTCAGTTTTTTCTTTCTTTGTTAACTTTTGAGAAATATTAGAAACATAACACTATTCCATAAGGACAGCAACGGGTCTCGTCGCTTCAACAAAGTTAAGCTGGTTGGATGACCAAATGAAAATACCCCGCGTTAAAATGAGCTTTCAGTCTTTTTTTCCCTTTCCAAGGTGATATCAGCGACTGCAGAACTCCCAGTTTATTCAACTTAAGTTTACAAGGAAAAAAAACCAACAACAACAACAAAAATGATTTGACTGCGCGCTTTCAGTAAAATTTCCTTTGTGGCAGAAGGCATGACATGGATGATTGACAAGAGAAAATTTGAAAATAGTTTCCACTTTAAAAATAATTTAAATGTTAATGTCGGAAACCTGTTCAACGCTAATTTTAAAATGTCGGCAGCCTTTTGAAAACGTTTTCAAAACAGCGTTAACGAGATCATTGACGGCTATCCAATTATTGAACACTGTGTTATAATAAACAATAAACCAAGGGGCATCCCTTTATCCCATGTGAAATTTTTGTTACATTTGGACTTGCAGAAAAAGGATCTTCTGTTGTGTAAAAGTATATTAAAAGAGACGCGGGATTAAAGAGAGCTTACTTAAACTATGCGGCAGTCTCGGTGGAGTCCTGGTAGTCAATGAAACCATGTTAACATTCAGGAATGCTTTCAACGTGTATTGCTATCCATAATGCATTTTATAATAGCCCAAGTTTTTCTCGCATTTTGATTGGTTCTTGCCTATGATCTATTAGTCGGAGCGAATCCTATGAAGGGCTAACGCTCGAAACGTCGGCTTCTGAATCTCTTTACGGTGGCCAATTCACATTATCAACCCAGTTGATAAAACGAAATAATCCTGTAATACTCCCACCGACGCAGCACCACAGTTTCTTTAGAAACTGTCCCCCTTTATTCCTTATGATTTGAGAATCACCAACCACAGAAGACAAAAATTTCCACCATCACAAACGCTTCTTTCATTCAAAAGTCGAATCAAGTGGCCTCTATGTTGACCGTAACCACAAGTTTTTCGAGGATATTTTCTCAACTCCTGCAATATTTAACGCAACGTCCAAGCTTTTGAGCTCACAGGGCTGCTCTGATGACAAAAGCTGACTTCACTTTTCCAGCATTTTCTTTAAAATTTGTTGATTTCGCAGCTCAATTCTGCTTTTGCTGTAAGCTTTCATTCCACGTGGAGAGATACTCGAGCTGCTCGAGCCAGGTTTGACAGTAGCGTGGTTTTCCCAGATCAATCACTTCTTTGCTATGCATAGCAGCCAATGAGATTACTTCATTTCGTATAGATAATAGATTACGTCAAATGGCTTTTTTCGTGTTCGCCAAAGTGGGCAAAGGCAGGGCAAAGGCCGGCTTCCGCGTTATGTTGAAATATTTTGAAATGAAAAAGCTTTTCCTTTATTATGTAAAGCAAATAGATTCCATGTTGCCGTGCGTCTGTTCAGTAATAGATCACAGAAGACGTCAAAATGTGGTAAGAACATCAGTGACACACTCGGCTATCGCCTCGTGTGCCACTTGTTTGTTCTTACCACATTTTGACGTCATTTGTGATCTATTACTGAACACACGCACGGCAGCATGGAATCTATTTGTTAATTAGAAAACAGTCCCAAGAAAATGCGCGCGCTGATTGGTTAAAAATCGTGTTTCTATAACTCGAAGTAGACACAGAACAAGCACGGGCTGTTGGCGTAATGATAGCGTGAGCAGAGAGAATTTACATTTTGATGATCAAAAAGAAAAAAGTTGTTTTCCTTTTTCTCGTGCCGGTGTTTTTTTAAAGAAATACAAAAACATGTACTTCGTGTTTCTATCAAGTTTTAGCAACACCCGTGAAAGTTTGGGAGAACTCTAAAAAGCTCTGGAAACAATCTTTCTCGTTCGTTTTCTCGTTCCCCCAAACTTCCACTCCTGTTTCTATTTAACAAATTGACGTCAGTTTTTCATCATTTTCGTCTGTCCTGTTATTGATTATGAATTTCGTCATAACATTGTCAAAGTAGCTGTGGATCCACGAGGCGATAGCCGAGTGGATCCGCAGACTACTGGTATACTTGTATATTTCGTAGGGTGCAACATCTCTGCCAAGTTTCAATAGCATTGCTTCATTATTGGCGGAGATATTCTTAATTTTGTGTCTCACCACTGCACTTGCACAACTGCATAATTGGAAAACTTGAATATCTCTGGAACCAAATAAGATATCACAAAAAGAAAAACGCCATTTTACTCTACTTTGAAAAGCCTTTTAAATGAGCGTATTTTTGAAATGACTTATTTTTCGGGTCATATGCACTTTAAAGCATAGTGACGGAGGGGGGAAGTGAAAGTGACGTAGCAGGCAGGTAGCGTGCAGAGTCAATATTTACCTTTTCCAGGCGTCACATCGTCTATTGAAAAAAATAAAGACACACGTGCCAGGGGTTTGGCGGGAAAAATGCCTTTCTCAGCTTAGTCCCTCACGGCCAAAGTAGCCGTGGTAGCGGCCTCAAGGGCACATTCAACTGAAAAGGGCAAATTCCAATCTCAACCTACTGCTTCTCATAATTCTTCTCACGCCAGCTTCGCTGTCTTTCGATTCGTTAAGTTCGTTAGATCAGTCAACGTAATGGTTATCATGTTTTAATGATGATTCATAACCACTACTCCAGTTAAGTTTCTGTTAAGTAGCCATTTTATCCATGACACAGAATATAAAATCATAAGTTTATACAGAAGCATTTACTTTTTTACACGTCTGTTACACATGCAGTGAGGCTTTCATTGTAGCAATGAAACTATAAAGCAATGTAAAATTAAGCGCTCACGTGAATTCGCAAGTTAAATGCCTCATTATATAACTACAAATCAAACTCAGTGTTTACAAGAGACAATGGCATTAATCAACTCATGTAGCGATGCCGTAGGTCAATCAGGAAACAAAACTCATAGTTTGTTGTACTACGTACATATTATTCTATTAAAAAATACCAAATTGTGCATGGTGCACTCTAAATTGGAAAACAATTGGGGTGAAAAAAATTCGTCTAGTTTCCTGAATTTGTTCGGGTTCGTCATCCGGATAATTGATAGGGACCTTACGCAAAACACTACGACGACGGCAACTAGAACGCCACCAAACAAAAGGTTTAATGAGCAGGGCCCGGTCGTTCAAAAGCCAATTAACGCTAATCCTAGATTAAAAATTAACCAAGGAGTTTATTTCTTTACTGCCAAGTGTTGTCCAACGCTGATATTCGGCAAAACTTTACATTAGAAGGAATCAATCTTAAAAAAAAAACAAAAACAAAAATAAGCAAAAGAAATTTCACCAAAAAGTTGAAGCGTAAAATTTAGGCTAATCCTGGATTAAGTTAATCGGCTTTCGAACAACTGGGCCCAGGGGCCGGTTGCTCGAAGCCTGGTTAGCGCTAACCGTTGGTTAAGAGGTGTCAAAATCCATAGGTTTCCATGGTATTTAACGCTGGTTAGCCCTAACCATGCTTCGAGCAACCCGGGCCAGAACAATAACTGTGCACGTGCGTTATAATTCCTGGTACATTTCTTCTTTCTGCAAATCAACAACGTGAAATGACCAATGTCCAAGTTTTTCGACAACGGGACCAAGTAGGACTTTTTTTTGTTTTTCTATTTGAAACTTAAAGCATTCGTAGCATATTCAACAGGGCCAAGTTTCAATACGACAAACACCCTAAATAGGTCTATATATGCCAATTTGAAAGTCAAAAGTAAAATATAAACACACTTTCTAACAGACATCGTCCCTGCTGCCGCCGTCGTGTATGCTGAAGGTCCCTATTCTCATGAAATGGACGGAAGTGAATTTGGTATTCTCCAGAATTTTGATCACCATGTTAATTATTGAAATCCGACAGTTTGAGGTTCTAGCTTATATTTACTTGTATATAAATTCGTAAGTTATATAAGTGGTTATATGCTTTGCTCTGACGAAAGCCTAAACGTCAGTTTCGCTTAGAATTGTCGACAACTAAGTGTCCAGTCTAAAGCGGGTAATTCACCGTACGTTATTACCCTCATGCAAGTTTCACAAAAAGCTAAGTTGTTTTATTAGCTAGTTACAGCGAAGAACATTCACCACGGCTATACGTGCTGTGAATATGATCGCTATCCGGAGGTTTCTAGAATTACAACAGGCAGGAGGAAGAAGTGTATGAGGTCATAAATCATTGACGTTACATCATACACGGTATGTTAGAGCCAGTTGGAGATAACTGACAGATGACATTTTGGTAAAAACTTTAACTGTTAGCTGCGAAATGACGCGTTTTCATCTGATACCAGGGATCTTAGATCTGCAAACTTAACTGTTAGCTAAGAAATAGGCTGAAATTTTAACTGATAGTTGATAAATCGCCGACAATCTCTCTGACATTGACTGAGATTTCAACACCCTAACAAGACCGTTAAGAAAAGTTTCCTTCCACTGCATCGTCGACCTCTTTCTCGTTAAAGTGAGTCAGTCGTAGATTAAAAAATAAAATAAGAAAACCAGAGAAAAGAAATAAATACAAACAAGTTAATAATTCCTCGCTAGCAATGAGTACATTTCACAGTCGTAATTGCATTTTGCCTATAGGGTCACTATCACTGTAAAAAATGTTCGGAACAGTTGCTCGCGAAGTGAATGAATTAGTCGCGGATTGAAAACAATTGGTTAAGATTCCCTGAAATCTAGAGTTAAATTCCAATGATATGGTTTTGAAATCCTTGAAACATATTAATTGTGCCCTAGAATGTTCTTGAAAAGTCAAAAAGACTAAAACAAGAGTACAGACCCTGTTTTTAGTTGACCCATTTGTTCCATTTAAGTACAGTTATAATGCAATGCATAGCCTTCGGAGAACATCATACCTGAAAACAGAAACCCCCATGTTGGATCTCCCGCCCTACAGTCGCTCTCTGTGCCTGCCCACGGATAATACGGTCTGTTATACCACCCAGGAACCGCCGGGGGGTAGGGAGACGGCAGTGGAACATCGCATATGGAACGATTTACCCCTTGCTGAGGTGGCAAAGAATATGGACACTGGTTTTGATAAAAGTCGAAAACATTTCCTGTATTCACGAATTTGCAGTTTCCTAAAATTGGCCTTATTACGATATATGTATTTTCAGAGAAAGTTCCGTTTACCAATTCACTACACCTGTACTCAAGGCAAGTGGCTGATGCTGAAGGATTATTAGATGTTCGTCTTGTAATGTCAGTACTGTATCCATAGAGATCCTGTTTGTTCGCTTTGTAACTCTCTGCTTTAAAGACTGATCTTCTTCCAGAGACTTTGACTTTCACATAACATTTGTTCCTATTGCTTGTCCAGTTGAATTTTCTCACTGTGCTCTTATACTCCTCATCATTCAACCTAACGAAATTATCTAGCGATTAAGGTGAATTTCGAAAATGTTTGAAATCGCCCTGTAATAAGCATCGCAATGTATCATTCTCAACCTTCCCATTCAATACTGGGACCTAGCTTTTATAATTTTCATGAAAATAAGTAAATGGCTGGGTGGTCTAATTTCTCAGCGTTAAATTAAAACGCCTTGTTATCTTGAGATATCATAATGAGCAAGGGGTTCGGCAACCATAGAGATTTTCTGGGCTCATAGTATTGTCACGTGACTTGTCAGGGTTATTTTTAGCTCGTATTTCTCTAACGTTTGAAAATTTGGTAGTCCATCTAGATGATATTTCTCAAATATGGCGATTGCTACAATCTCGGTCACAAATGTTGTAACACAGACGGCAATTTGCCCCCTCTGCCCCTTCAATGTTGATGTTTATGGGTTGGAGTGCAAAAACCAACCAGTAAATGCAACATTGATTGGAGGGAGGAGGAGGGGTACGTTATTAACAGCCTTGATGCGCTTCACTTGCTGTTCAAGCGAAGTGTTACAACTATTTATGACCGAGATTGCAGTATTTTTCCACTTCCGTTACTAACCTCTCTTCTCAGTAAAAATATGCTACGGCTTTCCGGGTGCGAAACCTTTTCGGGACCTTTGAGAAACGGGCCTCAGGGTCGGAACGTCAAACTTCTCTTGAGACGACCTTTAACTGAGCGAATTAAGTTTATGATAAGCTCAAAGTTTGTCCGAAGCAGACAGATAGAACGTGATGGTCGATCTAATTTCGAATTAAGTTTGAAGTTTTAACCCAATGTCGAAGTTTATCCGTTTGGATCGACTCGTTCATTTAGTTTGTCCCATGTGAAGTTCGACCTCTGACCTGGGCCCTAAACATTCATGATCTTCATATAAAGTTATGAAGTTCACTTATTTAGACTGATTGAACGTAGTATAACTGTCGTTCAGCGTCACAGCTTATAATTATCTAGACCTATAGATTGTTTGGCGACAAAATACTAAGGAAAAGTTTCGAATAGACCAGCATGCCTAAGACTATCTTGGCTTAAGTAAAATTATGACTTGTAAGATTCACACTAAACAAGTTTTTCTAATCTACAGCTAATGCTTTCGGTTCCGATAAATTGCCTCATAAGTTTAAAACACTGGGGTGTCAGCTGCTGAAAACTTCAAACTACGCACCGTGTTGATTCAGCTGTAAAATAAAACACAAAGGGTTGAGCTATATCATGAAATTAAGTATTTTATGTCTTAGTTTTTTTTTAGAAACGCGTATTACGCAAGTAATCAGAACACTCTTTTTAATTCAAAATGCAGGCATCCTAGTTAGATCCGAATTGAAAATTTCTCAGAGTTGTTCAAGAACAAAAATGATATAATCTGTAACTCTGTATTTTGAGTTAATTATGAGATGTGCCTGATTTGACAAAATACTTTTGGCAAATAAATTAATAACAGCACAAATTTCGTTAGGTATAAATTGGTCTTGCGGCGAGATTCGAGCGAGGACTTTCGTATCAAATTAGTCGATATTATAATGCCATAGTATTTTCAAACGAAATCTCAAAAACCTCAAAAAAATTTCTCTATCCTTGATGAGCTGTGAAAGACTCGGCTAATGCCGTAGATTGTAGAAAGTTGAAAATGAACATCTTGCATCATGAGTTGTTTTAGATGCCTCATCTCGCAAATTAAGAAAGAATGCAAATTTTTCAAGTGAAAAGTTGCATTTCCTTACACAGCTTTGCAAGTTGTTTCAATCGAGTACCCCGCTTTTTTGGTGAACGATTCTCTGTAATGGAACAAAAAGGTGTGTTTTTATTCATGATCAGTACAGCCAACGGCCCAATAAGGTTAACAAGCTGCATATTAATGAATTTCTAAAACAGGATTTAAAGAGCACAACAAAACGATATTAAAAATTAATTTACTTATCAATGAGTCGATGTCATTTGCCACGACTTTATCTTCACGTTTATTCAAAAAGCAATTTCCGAAATGTATCTTTTCTGGGATAAATAAAATAATTTTACCACTGACCATATTATATTTGCTACAGCTTTCAGAGCTATTTTCTGTAAGTTATAAGTTTTCAGTTAGGTGCATTTTAGACAGGTTTAAATGAATCTCAACTAAAAATGGAAAGTATTGTTGTTAGTTTAGAATATGCCGCTATAAATAGTTCACTCCTACGTCAGTGAGATTTTGTTTTCTCTGAACAAATCGAGTCGGTAGAAAAAACGAACAAAACTATATGTAGAGTACCTTCGATCAAAGTACAGAAGTTGTAGAATGGATGGCTAGTGCTGAGAAAAATCATATCCAATTAGCACTTACCTGCACTCATATATCAGAGCATATCCATCTTCGGTTACTCTGGTGGGCGATGGTCCTATGTAGTCTTGATCACCAGCAAGGCATCTAAAGTCGCCAAATCTTCCGCCACTAAATGTTCTATAAGAAGTTTGGGCAGCCCTATTCTTAGGTATCCACAGCCACTTTTCTTGTCCTCGGATTGCGGGTGGTTGAACAGGACAAACGCTTCTCGTGAATTCATTAGGACAATGTGGATACTGGACCCTTGACAAATCATCATGGACACTACCAGCACGAAAAGTGCACTGCCTGGTCAGCGGCGCGACTTTGAGGTAAGTGTATGCTTCATCTGTGGGGCAGCTGAACTGAAGACACACGATATTACTTCCACCCGCAGTAACAGTTCTTGACATTCGGATATGCCACCCAATCTTTCCTGTTTCTCCAGTGTCATCCTCTTTGTAACTCTCGGCGGCAAAAATGGCATTTTCGCCGTTGACCTTTATTTTAATGTAGCAGCCGTCGTTAACCCAATTTGCGTCATTATTGTTCAAAATTGAAAAGTCAGATACAGTTGGTGGTTCTTGAAAAGTAAACTGAGAACCTTCTGGACGAACTTGACGAGATTTACACTTCGCTACCTCCGCAGGAATATGTTTGTACATTGGTGTCGGATTATTGCTAGTTTCATCTAGTTCGCTCTTGAATTCAATCCACTGAATATCACCTTTTACGTCATCGCTTCTTGGTTGAGCTTCGATGTTTGGTGGAAGATCATCTATTCTAGTTGGAATCATGTATTTACCATTCGTTTCAGCTTGAATATGACATGTCTTATCACGCCATATTGGAATACAAACCAAGCCCTCAGCTGATGTAGTTTCTTCAATGTAACCTCTGTAGAAACCACCTTCTTGTCGAATAACTCTCACTAAAACGTCTGCACCGTTAGGGGTACGAGGATATGGGTCTGTCGTCACTCTGACTGCAACTCGAACGGCCGGCAAATCAAAATTAAGCTTTTCCTGTGCTATTGCGGGTGTTACAGTTCCAACAAAGAAGACTCTATTGGATCGTTTCCTTCTTCGTTTACTTCCATCCCCAAGCTGAAAGTTACCAACCTCTCTCCACCGTTCTGTTTTCTTGTCAAGCCAGTAAAGCTTAAGAGGAATGTCATTAGCATTTTGAACAGTTAAATTTAGTTTCTGAGGGTCCAGGTACACCTTCATAGGTTTAGACATGGCTAACGGTTTTCCACTTTCGTCCTCAAATTTTAGTTTAACCATACCGTACGTTTCCAAGATTTCAGCCTCTCCCTCTTCATCTGTTGTGGTAAAATCTCCAGGAGCAGTAAGCACGTCTGAAAGGTTACGAGAGTCGGTAACACTGATTGTAGCTTTAGCATTTCCTTGAAAAACGGAACCGTCCTCTGTAAGGAATGATCCTTCTGAAAGTTCAAGGTCGGCAAAGCTGCCATTGTTTGGATCACTTCCTAAAGGAATGTCAATAGGCTCTGAAGCATTGAACGTGATCGGTGCTGGTACGCTCTTGAGTTTTATTTTGTGGAAGGCTGTGCTGCCTTCATTTAGTACAAAAACCTTGGTCCTTTCTTCGAACTCTTGATCAAAATCTTGAAATGTAACTATGGCTCTTTTTACCTTTTGTGGGATTGTTAGCGAAAATCGTCCTTCCCCATCTGTGTAAGCAACAACTTCACCACCATAAATCACATCTCCATACTTTATGGGTTTTTCCTCTGAACCACCCACAACGATTCCATTTACGATTGTAACCTTTTCAGTACAGCCGCCACAAGAACAGCGTGTTACTTTCGAAAGGTTAAATGACATGATATCTCCACAATCAACCAAAACGTACTTGACATCACGCGGTCCACAGCAGAAAGATGGATCTTGGCATGAGGAATTAAAGGTGGAATCATTTCTCAAGCAAGCGACAGGCTCACACTCGCCAACGTCTACGCTGCTGCTGTTTGTGACACGTGTGACACAGCCATCTGGAAGAGTTACGTTTTTTGAATTGGGTATGGGAGAGCAGGAATCCTTTTCCTTATCTGGAAACAACGAAAAACTGTTGATCAGTAAGCCGAAATGAAAAGGAGAAAAATGACTACTGGAAAGTAATGATACCTGCTGATTGAGTTTGTTCTCTTGACTGAACTACCTCAAATGTGAAAAAGAAGGGGAATTTCTCGACCAGCTTTAAGTCAGAAATTTAGTAAGAGAAGGTGGTTTAGATTTTCTTTTACTATGCTAAGTCTACCTTCATCACCAAGAACTATCTGTTGTTTACAAAGCCTTACCAAATGAGATAACGACTATAAGCAACGACTATAAGCTAACTGAGATGCTTATGTCTTGAGAATAAGCAAATATTTAACAACTATTCACCGCTAGCCACCGACACTAAGGCGAACAGTTGTTTTAGTATATAGAGGAGCCCATTACCCGGAGCTTCCATCTTCCATACTGACACTTTGAGTCAACCCTGTCCCGTATCTTTTTATTTTTAGAAGTACCTCCCACGGTGGCTTTCGCGGGTGTTTTTTATAATAGCCATCATAAGAGACCTGTGGTCCTCTATTGTTATACGTTACATGCATGCCCCACGAAAGCATTTCAATAATGGCGGAAAGCGAGGAAAGTTAATCCGACGAAAGTTCTGATATCTATGAGGCAACCTCCCCAGAAAACGGCAACGCCGAACAGCGGTACATACAACACGCAAAACAGTTTACAGACTTGCTATTGTCAGAACGCCCAAAAGGAGGAATAAATCCGGCTTACTTGAGAAACAAACTTGTTAGATAGCTGAAAGAAACATAAGGACTTCTGTAGACAAACGTATAGCTTTCTCGAAGTAAAGCTACGGTGTCTCGGAAGAAAAACGTACGAGGGCAAATATGTAATCAGTGATAGAATCAATATTGCAAACAGTTCTAATCAAACAGCCGGGCCCGCAGTGACAATATAGAATGCAAATAACCAACAAGTTCACGGAAAATGTCATATTTTGTTCCGCGAAGCCAAATACAAGGTTAGAGACTAAAAACATATTTTGCAGCCTAAAAACGCATAAAAACGTGGCAAGTTACAGAGGTGTCAAACTTGGCGAAGCGACATACCGTTAACAGCGGAAATCATGCAGACCTATGACCTCTAAAAATCTCTGCCTCAACATGAAGTGCCCCTCAAAACACGAGTGAAGAACCAAAAAGGTTAAGCTACCGAACAGAGAACGGCAAATGTACAAATGTCACGAACGGCAGGAGTCGTTAACGGCTTGTCCAAGGAGGTTCTCTGCGGCTTGTCAACCCATTACAACAATATATGTTTGTAGATTCAGTTAGATTGACCATTAACACTGACCACTAAGCGGACGTCTAAGCGAAGAAAATGGAACGGTCCTGCTTTATCGTAGTTTTGGTTGTCCGAAAGTTACAACACAAGCACACGGTCAGGAAACTAAGTAGCTGGCTCGACTGAGTCTTCGAGCAGACAAAGCTTCAATTCAACTCGAAGTGAGATGTAAAATGTCGACACTAGAACCGGCAGCAGCTGAAAGTTCCTTGTGCCAAATTCCGAGTCGATCCAAGTCTTCAGATTGTTTGGCTTTCTGCTGCTTCTCCTGGGGTTTTCTTCGCTGTATATCATTCACGTTTGACGTTTCGTGAACTTTTTTTTCATCGTCAAGACCGCTAGCACTATTGCCTGGCATCGCCTAGATCTTCACGACCAAAATCCATAGGTTTCCTTGCTTTTGCCAGTCTTTCGCCTCCAGCAAGGTCCGAATCATACAGAACAGTTCATTTTAAAACAAGTTATATAGCAACAAAAACGAAAAACAAAGCCATAAAAATCCACAACATTAACAGACCAGACTAAGAAAATACAAGGCGGTTCAACATGTATCGCAATACCATCTTCAAGTTGTCTATTACTTTATAACTTCCAGTTAGCTGATACCCATTCCTATGCGTTGGTCGGCTGTCATCTCTCTCCCTCGGAGACAACTGGCATATGTTGTTGTCAGATCTGTGTCCAACCTATTTACCGCGTAACATCTTGTCGCGAGGGCTAATGTGGTTAAAAACAGGATTGCGATGGCCCCAAATATGAAAGGTTTCGCGCTCTTCACTCGCGCCATCAGCGACGATGTATCCTTACTTGCACCAGACAAATACTGGTATGTCCTAAGTGGCAGTAGTTGTAGAGGACGCCCAGGAAAGCTTTTGAAGAAAAATTCAGTTGTGTCAAGTTTCTCCGATGAATCCAGAACTCAAGAACCTCACTTCGGCTGGCCGATGGAGACAAATGTGACGGTAAGGCCTACTCTGAATAAATACTTCGAAATTGTGGCTTCGTCAGTTGCTTTGCTGGCCGTTTTGTTAGCCAACAGCTAGAAAAAAACTCATTGTCGGAAGACAATGCGTTTTTATGTAAAAATCATTTGACGACACTTACAAATGCAGTGTCCAGTGAAACCGGCAACTAAATGGGATGACAAAATGGTCAACGGTAATGGATCGTAATTTCACCGCCAGGTCTCACCAAATCTGCAAGATAGGTAGCTGAATATGTTGTTCATCAGGGCCAGCGGGTGGCACACCTCAAACAGTTTGATGTAACGCGAAACAAATAATTACGCAGCCTCATGTTTTTGTTTATCAGAACTGGCGGGTGACTCACGTCAAACAAGGATGTAAACGCGAAACAAATAATCACGCAGCTTAATATTTTGTTCAGAAATTGCGGGTGTTCCACCAAATAACAATTTGATATAATGCGCAGAAAACAATCACGCAGCTTAAATGCTTTGTTCATCAGAACTGGCGGGACTGAACGACCTCAATCAGTTTGATGTAACGCAAAATAAGTCCGTCTGCGAATTAGCCTTCTACGCAGACATTCTTTGGGCTCGTCACGCAAAAGAATGTCTGCGTAGGAGGCTATCTGCGAATCAGCGACCAACTCTTTGTTCCGCCCCCCGCGTGTTACCAGGGTTTTTATAATAGGTTGCATAAGGCTGTTCTTGCGTGCACCATGATTGGACAAGTGGATCTCGTGGAACCTTGGTTACGCTCTCGATGAATACCAGATACACAAAATAAACACGGCGGCCGGCGGCGACCACGGAACCCGAGTCACGGAATTAGCGTTTGAAGCAGTGAAAAGCAGTTCGCACTATCTGACAATCTTCCCGAACAACGAGAATCTGTGAAAGTTTTTCGGGGGCAACGATGTCTATGTTAATCTCCCTGCCGGTTTCGGAAAATCTTTCATCTTTCGATGCCTGCCGATTGTCGCGGATATTGTTCATTCTGAACCAAAACATGCACATGACAAGTGCCTAAAATGTAAATCCTGTGGGGCTGTGAACGCTTACCGAACGTTCAAAGCGGCAAAGAAAATAAACATACCATTGCGTTAGCAACTCCGAGCAACATTTCAGTAAAACTTTTCCATTTAATTATGCCTCTCCCGGTAATTCCGTGATCGCCGCCGTGTTTGTTTTGTGTATCTGGTATTCATCGAGAGCGTAACCATGGTTCCACGAGATCCACTCGTCCAATCACGGTGCACGAAAGAACAGCCAACCCTGGTAACACGCGGGGGGCGGAATAAGTTTTTGGTTGCTGATTCGCAGACGGACTATACCGGGGTTTAGTTTGTCTGCAACGCAGGCTAATAATTATGCAGCTTCATATTTTGCTCATCACAACTGGCGGGTGTCTCGCCTCAAACAGTTTGATGTAACGCGAAAGAAATAATCATGCAGCTTAATATTTTGTTCATCACGACTGGCGAGTGGCACACCTCAAACAGTTTGATGAAACGCGATAGAAATAATCATGCAGCTTAATATTTTGTTGATCACAACTGGCGGGTGTCATATTTTCACGAGATTGTCGTGGAATGATAACTTTTTCAAGCGCGCGCTTTTGCTCGGCGATCGCCGTCGGCCTATTTCAGCCCGATAAAACGATAAAAATTAACCAGGAAGCATTGTTGACCTTTGTTCGCAGTGAATGTACAACTACGAAGAATATGGATGAAACAGGGTACAAGGTTTAAGAAAGGACTACCAGAAAAAAAAAAAAAACAAGCAATTAAAATCGTCCAACTGAAAAGTTTTTTTAAATGTAAAATGCATTTTCCAAGCGTTCGAATACCATCCAACCTGCAGAAGACTTTTAAGATCGGATCAATTTAATTATTCCCTCATTAGTGGTATAATAATAGTACATCGATTGAGCCGATTACGCAACGGAAGTCATGTTCATTGATAAAGTTTGACAAGGGATGACGTGTCATTGAAGCGTAACATTCCCTCAACTGAAAATTGAGACATGCATACCTCCTGTTAGTATTATAGTTTACTTTTAGTTCAACAACATGTCTGTCACAAAGCGGCGAGATTAGAATGCCTTGTGGTTAGCATAATGGAGTGACCTGGAGCGCTACCAGATACCTCCAGAAAAAAGCCCATACAAAAGCCTTAGGAACGGTTTCCTAAGGCTTTGTATGGGACAACGGGAGGTACTTGCAATGCACGCGATTTCCGTCCTGTCATGGGGGATTAAGATTGGAAAAGGAATCAAAATAGAAAGGAAAAGGGGAGAAGGGATAGTGATCGGCCTTCCCCTTTGGCCGCCATTTTTTTTCGCTGTGGACCTCAGCGAAAACAAGATCATTTTCGCGGGAAATCAAAGAACTCTTGCAGATATCACAGTTCAAAAATAAAAAGATACGGGACAGGGTTGACTCAAGGGTACAATTCGTATGGAGGCTCCAGGTAGTGGGCTACTATACTAAAACAGTGAGATGATATACGCCACAAAAAATTAATTTGGATGATTTCTTCACTTGTCACGAACGCAAACCGGGGCGCCATTTGTTCCAGAGTTGCTCGGAGGTAAATAGCAAAGAATATTCAGAGCGTGCCTTCAAAGCTATCCACTGTTTTAGTATATCGGTGAATATCCACTAATGTTCACTGAGTCTGAGGCGAATAATTGTTTTAGCATAATATCCAGAGGCAAATATCAAGAACTATAAAATAACGGATTAAAACATATAAACACAGACGCAATTTTTCGTGTGCATTCACGTATGCAGCCGTACATTTAATGATAAGCTTACATGTACATCGATTGTGAATTAATCTACTCATCAAATTCGGCAGTAAAACAAACAAGCGAACCATTGCGAAAAAATTAAATTAATTAATCCGGTGCTTTTGTTTTATCGTTGTTGTTTTCATTTAGAGTTGTCATCATCGCCTAAAAATGAGAAGCTTTAGTTTGAAGAAAAATAAATTTCGATCAATCGATCTGACCTACTGGCGATCAACGTAACCACGGCCTTCACGATTCTTAACTGCCTTGACCACGACTTCTTGAAAAGATTTTTGGTCCAAGGATGACAGCAGTCATTTTGAAAATTCTCCATCCTTTTGTCATATAACGAGCTTTTCAACCAATCAGAATGTCCAATTCTTATATTCACCTCTGGAAATTATACCAAACTGTACTTCTAAGGGGAACAAAGGCTGAGATAGGTGCAGATACATACCTAATACCTTTAAGACTGCACTGTCGGAAAATTCTGATCCAAAGTCGTTTACCACCCTACAGCGGTACGTGCCACTGAGACCGTTATCCACAGCCGGGATTAGAAGAGTGTTGTTATAACTGTACAGATCTTTATCAATGATGTTATTCTCCTTGAACCTAAAGGATGAATATACCAGTAGTGTTTTAACTAACTTTGTTCCCATCTTGATCTGGTCAAATACCTTAGTTTACATGTACAATGTTTGATTTCTAACAGCAAAATAAAAATAAAATAGCAAAGTTAACAAATCGAGCAAACGTTGTGTTAAAGGCTCTTATAAAAACTTTTAAGACTATTACAGGAATCAGAGAGTTAGCTGTAAAGTAAGGAAACAAAATAACGCTTTTGAAGTAGACATGTTCTTGTTTGAGTGGCTGAATCCATAGACTGATAAAACTTGTTTCGAACAAACACTTCACCAGATATAGATAGATAGACTTATTTATTTACAGTCGGGGGCATAGGGAGTGGTCGCCCAGTCTCCCGAGCCAGGGGCTCGTGTTAAAAATGCTCGACTAAGAAAGATACAATATAAAATTACAATTACAATGTGAATATTTACAGATATCAAAAATGCATAAATATATAGGTTACAAAAAGAAAAGAAACAGAAGATAAACTAGCAGAAAATGACCCTGATTGTTCATAAAATTTTCAAGGGAAAAATGTATAGCCAAGACAATGAAAACTACAATGGGATTAAGAAATGCAGCGATTACATCGACATCCTGATCGAGTTTTGTCGACCAGATTCAGTTTAGATATTTGGTGTTTGAAGGATTTTAGGGTTTCTGAGGACTGAGTATTAGCTGGCAAAGTATTCCACAGATGTGATGTGATGTAGGCGAATGAGTTATGTTTGTACAAAGTATTGTATGTAGACTGCTGCAATTTGTTTCCAGTCCCTCTTAAGTTATATGGGGTGGCCCGATGATTAAAAAAGTCCGATATGTACTTGGGGCCATTGAGCTTTAGGCTTCAGTTTAAAGAGTGCGACTAGCGATTGTTCAAGCCTTCTCTGTTCTAGACTGCGCATTGAAGCTGCCTTGAGGAACACTTCATATTCCGTCGAGATACCGGACTGACTAAACGACCTAAACTTTGCTCGACAAATCTCATCTTTGCGTCTATATATATATATATATGCTGATGATACCACAACTTACGCATCTGATCGTGACATCATCACCCTAGAAATCTCTTTAAACCAGGACCTTAACATTCTGGTCACCTGGTTTTCTCAAAATTATCAGATTGTCAACAGTATCAAAACTCAAGGTATGATACTTGGTAGTCACACTCATGTACCCGAATTCTTTATTGGTGAAACTAAGGTGGAATTGGCAAACTCTCTTAAAATTCTTGGGGTGACTATTGATAATAAATTGACCTACTGTGATCATGTATCCAACATGCTCAAGAAAGTCTATGCCAAGATTGGTGTTCTAAGACGTCTTAAGAGACTGATGCCTTGTAATGTGTCCCTATCACTTTACAAGGCCTACCTGCTTCCTTATTTGGAATACTGCAGCCCACTACTTATTGGAATAAATAAAACTTTCAACTCTAAACTAGAGTCCGCCAACAAATATGCACTTCAAACTCTATTAAACCTAGGTAATAATCTTGACTATGATGCTATATTATCGTTGAGAGATATGCAGTCTCTTGAACATAGACGTTATTACAGTTTTCTTGTTTTATTATACAAATGCATGAACTCTAACGGTCCACAAGATATCAAGAACTTTTTTCAGATTCGTTATACTAAATATAATTTACGAGGTAGGGGCATTAATCTGGAGCAATCTGGCTACAATAACAAATTTTTTCATAACTCGTTTACCTATATATTTAGTCGCCTATGGAATAAACTGCCTCCACATATTAAAACATCAAGTAAGTTTAGTGACTTCACTCGCAACCTGAAGGCTTTTGACTTCAGCAAATTAGGGCCCAGCTGTCATTGTAACTCTTGTACATAGTTTCATTTCTATTTGTTTTCCATTGTACATGTAATTTTTACCCTGTCCTAGTATCTTAGGTAATTTTTATATTTCAATTTGATTCTAGTTCCACATTTATTGTTCTGTTTTTGATATATTTTTAATATATTTTATATAGTTTTACTCATAGATAGTTTTATAGTCTTACGTTTTAAACATGAGCCTCTGGCTCGGGCAATTGGGCAACCATGCCTCACGTATGACAATAAACTTGATTGATTGATTGATTGATTGACTTGCAAGTGATTTTAGTGCGTAGTGGTTGGCACCACGTAGCAAATGAGATGAATTTTCATCGTTTCATACTAGAAATTGAATGGCTCAAACTGAAATGTTGGAATACTGTTTTTTCCGGACTCGTTCTGCTTGTTATTGATTTTCGTTGTGCCAGTGACCCCGTTTACAGTAGTACAGTGCACGTGAACAGATTATTGCGGCTTTAAGCTATATCCTATACAGCTTTCAATTGCCTGAATTGGAAAATTTTGACAGACCGAGAAACCAATCAAATTAAAATGTTCCTTTTTTATCAGTTACCTGTTTGACAATGATATTAAGAAAGTTTTACAGGGCCATCTGTAAAACGCCGTTAATGGAGCGTGACGCTCTAGTACGCGCGCTGTATCGTTACGAGACCTGTACGCATTCGAGGTCAAAACAATGTAGCAGTTTGTACATGAACGTACCTTTGTATTCTATTTATTGTTGGATGGCCTCTAGCTAAGCATGTTGCGATGTCTAGTTATTCTTTCCTTCGGCCGCATTTAGTGGTTAAAGCAGTGAATCCTGCCTTTATGTCCTAGGTAGATATTACGTAGCGTCCGGCCTTGCTATGGTACAGGTTTTTTCATTGGTTTGAGCCACAGGCTCTGTCTCAAGGTCCAAAGTCATATTTTCTTAGGTTTGCTTAAGCTACTGCTCACACTTTTAATGAAGCTGTATTTCAATCATCCGTATTTCCACATGGCGCGTCCGCTTGTTTCCAAACGTTCGGCACAGGGACCAACGACTCGCAAGGAGAATCTCTCTTCGCTAAGTAACGAGGTTCCTCGCCTTCGTCTACAGGCCACAAAGCTGCCTATCACTGGTTCCCTTGCACAGCTGATAAGTTCCCTCAAGAGGGCTACCACTCTTCCTTCGAGCCGCCCTGCCAAGCATAAACGAGTGTCCAAACTTTCCCGTAAGCGCTTACCAGCAAGAACTAACCGCGCCGAGGCGAAAGAGACAGCCGCTCCGGCCGATTCGCTGGTGGATGGCGACGACAGCGATCACGGCGACGAAGATCATCCCATGCCCGTGGACCTGCCGACCCATACTGTCGAGGACTTGCTAAGCGCTCCGGAGCCCGTTCCGATCTCTCAATCGCCCTTTACCAGCGACCAGCTACGGGCTATTCAGAATACCGTACAGGGTCGTACAGTCGTCGATATCTCAAGCACTTCATGGTGGTCAAAGTCGGCCTGGAACATCAGTCTCAAGTTCCAAGTTCCACCTCGCTCTCAACTTCGTCCATCGGGAACAGCGTCCCCTATGGGCTTACACCGCCTGTTAGAAAGGAGCTTGGAGGACAAAATCTTACGGGGTGAGTACGTTGATTTTACGTTGCTATTACCTGACTCAATCGCTCATCCCCAGTCCCCCGAGGCTCAGCTCCGGGTGGAGGATTCAGCCCCAGGCTCCCTTGATGCCCCAGTCACGATGGTGTTTAAGCGAAAGCCAGTAGTTGACAGCTTCGATAAATGGCTAGACGCCTACACAACCTACATGCTTGTCATTGTTGCGGCTTACCCCAGAAGGGCACTGGAATTACTTAAATATGAGCAAATAATCAGTAGGGCTGAATCCAAATTCAAGGGCCTCGCATGGCTAGCATATGACGAACAGTTTCGCCACTATGCAGCCTCAGACCTCACACGACTTTGGGACCTCTTTGAGCTGTGGACGGTAACCTTTTCTGGCCTCGCTAAGCCGCACTGTTTCATGTGTTCCAACCCCTACCACAGCCAGGCGGACTGCCCCAAGACCGACCCCACTCGTCACCAATATAGAGGATCAGGCTCGTACTGCTTCAGTTTCAACAAACCGTCTGGGTGCAACCGTTGCTCATGCCAGTTCTCCCACATCTGCAGCCGATGTCGTTCGCCTTCACACGCATTCCTGAAATGTACCTTAGATGGCTCCTCCAAGAATTTCGCCTCCAGAAACTCCGGCGATCATGGCAAGAAATAACGTAATTCTACTTTCTCACCGCCAACGCCTAACAGTGTCTATACCCATTAATGTTGCTGACCTCAAATGGGAACTTTGTACTCATCCTGACTGTAACCTTGTTAATTCCTTACTTGATGCTCTAAGATATGGCGCACGTATTGGTTGACTGGGTCCAAAGAAAGCTAGGGTTTTGCGTATCTTAATCTCTGCCTCCCACCACCCCGAGGTGGTCTCTGCTAACCTGGATAAGGAGATTTCTCTGGAAAGGGTAGCGGGGCCTTTTCCTTCCTCCCCTTTGCCTAACTTCCAATGCCACCCAGTTGGGGTTGCTCCTAAGAAACACTCCTCTGAATGGCGTACTATTTACCACCTGTCCTACCCTGAGAGGGATAGTATTAACGATTACATCTTCAAGGATCTCTATTCCCTTCAGTACGTTCGGGTGGCCGACGCTGTTAGAGCCCTGTAGTACCTGGGGCAGGATTCTTACATGGCCAAAACGGACCTCAAGTCGGCTCTTCGCCTTATCCCTATACATCGTGACGACTGGAATCTCTTGGGTATTTATTGCCAGGCTATATTTTTCATGGATATGTACCTCCCCTTTGGGCTTCGCAGTGCCCCTTACATTTTAAATCAGTTATGTGATGCACTCGAATGGATACTTACTTATAATTATGGATTACAGCATGTTCTGCACATACTCGACGTCTTTAATTCTGTGGATTGAACCCTCCCGGGCCCAGTGTCTAACTATTTTCAGTACTCTTCTCCGGGTGTTTATGTCCTTACAAGCGCCTCTGATAGCCGCCTAAACTTTGGGACCCTCCCAGTTACTGGAATTTACGGGAATAGAACTGGAAAGTGCCTGCATGGAGGCACGCCTGCCAGAGGACAAGCTTACCTGTACCCGCGAGCTACTTACGTCCCTTACACGCCGCCGCTCTGCGCGGTTGGTTGAGTTGCAATCCCTCATAGTACCCTCCAATATAATTTGCTTGTGGGGTAGACGTCTCGGGGCGGACTTTTTTTACAACGCATTATAAACCTTACAAGTCTTACAAGGGGGGTTCCCAGTCGCTTTCACCATATTCGTCTTAACAAAGAATTTTTTGAGGATCTTGATATGTGGTCGCTCGTCCTTACCAGGAGGAATGGGCGTTCCTTTTACCTGGGCACAACAGTCACCCCCTCCCCAGAGATTGAACTATTTACCGACGACGTTAGCACGGTGGGCTTTGGGTGTTACTTTAAAAGGCAATGGTTCCAGGGAAGGTGGCCGCTCCACCTGCGCCTCAACCTCGAGCGGGGTATTAGCTTTGAGTGGCAACATTTATTTCCCATTGTGGTTGCCTGCACAATCTGGCATCCTCATTTCGAATCAGTCGTCGCCATCGTCAACTCTGGGCATTCTAAGGTCCCTAGGATTATGGATTATGGACTTACTCAGGGCCCTTACCCTTATCTCCATGAAGCACAGCTTTTTTTGTTAGAGCACGCCATGTTCCTGGGGTCCATAATTTTATTGCTGATGCCCTTTCCCGTTTTCAAGAGGCCTGTTTCCGGCATCTGCTCTCAGGGCAAACAGGGATCCTTGCACCATCCTGCCTTCGCTAATGACCCTCTAAGAGACGAGGTATTCACCTACGCCTGTTGGGGTTTGGCCTGGACAACTCAACGAACTTACAGCTCCGGAGAAAAGAGCTTTATTACGTTTTGTCTTATGAATCGGTTAGTCTCCGATAGGGGGACATACTTCCCGTCTTAGAGGGCACTCTTATCTATTTTGCTTGCCACTTAGCGCGAACAGTTCGCCATAGTACGATTAAGACATACCTCGCCGCCGTGCGTAAACATCATATTTCTTGTGGGCATGGCGATCCTCTGATGGGCAAGTTGTTTCTCAAGAAAGTTCTTAGGGGTATCCTTCGTTACGAGGGCCAACGTCGCATTCTTCGTCAGCCTGCTACCCCTGGGACTTTGCTTGCTATCCGCCAGATCTTAGAGGCCTGGTTAGGGGAACGGGATTTCCTCATGATTTGACCTGCCTTTACTCTAGCCTTTATGGATTTCTTCGTTGTAGCGAATTCACTTAACCTGGGGTACGTGGCTTTCGTCCTCAATTCGACCTGGGAACCGATCAAGTGTCATTTTACCCAAGCCTGGCATGTCCGCAACACATCGTTGCTACTCTTTAGTCATCTGAGGCAGATTTTTCTCGCCGGGGTCAGTCGGTCGTTATTACCAAAGCCTCTGGTACCGTGTGCGCTGTATCAGCTATGCAGCAATTTTTCCTCACCACGCCCCTTCTAGAGGCCCTTTGTTTTGTTTTCGGTCGGGTCGGCTTCTTACCATTTCAACAGTGATATGCCTCCTCCGGGACGCTGCCCGGTGCGCTGGTCTACCCTACCATAGCCTCAAAGGTCATAGTTTTCGTATTGGGGACCCCTCTACAGCGGCTGCTGCAGGCCTACCAGACTAGCTTATACAAAGTGCTAGGAAGATAGTCTTCTGACTGTTACCAGTTATACATCTGAACACCACAACAAGTCCTGTTGTCCGCGGCCCCACGCATGGCTGGCGTCTCAATCCCGGATTCGTTCGTTTAAATATTAACTTCTGTTTTTAAGCTATAGTTAGAGTTCATGGATAAGAGGGATACACGCTTCGCATGTATCAGTGGCTTTATATTTGTTTAAATTCTCAGTTTTATGCTTTTCGACCTAGCTGCCAATACTGTTGTCTGTTTCAGCGGTGCTGGGGAGATCAGTTAGGCTTCATTGGTTGGCGCGTTGCTTGCTTTACGTTCGAGCCGATTTTGCTACACCGTAGCGTGTGGCCGGCCTAAGCTTCAGCTCGTAGCGCTTCTGTTATCTGTCATGGCGCGTTGCTGCTTTGCAGCTCGTCGTCTTTTAATTGCTACGCAATGGGAAGTTGTGTGTCGTGCCAACCACTGAGCGATGTTCCCCCTAATTATGCCAAACGTGCCTGTGTTCTTCATTAATTATATTAGGTCTCGCGGTAAAAACTTAGTCAGTTAAGGGGAACTGCGACATCAATATGAATTAAATCTCTTTTTCTGCCCAAGTATTGGAGTTTCGTACAAAATCATCATCTCTTGTTTCTTACCATTCAGTTTCTGGTGGAGGGTTTCCTTCACCTTCACAGCAAAATGTAACACTCTGGCCAGGCATTCTCATCTTACTTTCTGGGTGGACAGTCACAAATGGAGGAACTGCAGAGTTTAAGCACATAAATAAGTCGTTAATTATATAATCTAGCAGTTTAAGTAGAAAATATATTATTTTGTAGAGACGAAAAGGTGATTGCCGCTGGTCCGACAGTTAGTCTACTTCTGGGTTTGTTTTTTCTTATTATGTTTGAAATTAAGACTTTTTCAAGGCAAAATGCATTGTTTACATAGCTCCTCTGGTTTATTTCAGTCCGTCAATTTTGCTTCTTTCGGATACAGCGACAGATATGTACGCTTCCACATGTATAGAGATGTACAATAATTCCTGTGCACAGAAACCTGTAGATTCTTCAACGTTAACCTAAACGAATCCTATGTTTGGTGTTCTTGGGAAGTTTAGGTAGAAGAAACATTATTTCTCCAACTCTCTGCTAAAGAAAAAAATGTCGCAACTGTGACATAACAGAAAAGAAAACGGATTTTTGATACAGTTTCGAACGGACCGGTAACCGTGTCGATTTGGTCGATACTGTGTCAGGGGAAACACAGCGTTTCTCAAGAGAGCAAACTAGGGAGAATCCCGGTGAGGAGACTCCCTCCAGAATTGTAATTTTAGCTTTTTCACCTTTTTATTCCGTTTTTAATCTTGTCCTGCGCATTGAATCATTTTATGAAATTTGCGCATTATAAATGTTATAATTATTATAATTATTATTATAAAAAGGACTTGGGGTGCTCATCGTACCTTTTGGTATCTCTTGGGCATTCAGCCTCAACAGGTCCACAGCAGAACCTTAGCGACACGTTTTATAGTGTTGAGTCGAAAAAAACAATATATAGATTTAGGCCAGCCTAAAAGCGTACCTCCTTGGCCGGGTTGTTCAGTGCCCGATTCTGATAACCAATGAAGAGGTAGTATTTTGCTTTGAGTTTTGTGGTGAGGTTTTCTGTTTCTTGTTTGACCTTCTGTTTTGAGTTTTATAATCACCATACTGACACAAAACAAAGCAGCAAAAAACACTTTTATAGAAGAAAAAGTTATA
>JALIRR010003780.1:0-2500 GCA_023091755.1 Montipora sp. Colony 1 RG-2022 | reverse complement strand
AGCTTGTAAAGGTGGAATGTTGCAAAATCTATTTATTCAGACCGACTAGTGGATTTCCATCATTGTGGTCACCGCTGATAATAGAAATCGCGACCATGATAGTTTAGTAGATCGTTTAACGTTCTGAAAATCAACTAATTGAGTGTTTGTGAGAAAATTTTAACTCACAGCAAACTGTTTCCTTAAAGTGGTACTATGATCAAATTTTTACCCCTTGAGTTTTTGAGAGTATCACATAGAATTCCATAAAAGAACAAAAACGCCATTTACCGTTTGCAAATATCTTCATTAGTTTCGGAGATATTTAAGTTTGAAAAATGGGTAAAATATACAAATGAGATGACTGATGACGTCATTCACTCAACCCAATATTATATTGAGTATATAAATAGAGCTACCTTGGCCAATTTGCAGTGCAGACCATTGAAACTTGGTAGTCTAATAGTTCTACAGGAAACACACCTATGGCTATAAAAAATTCTGTTCCCATGGCAACTCACACTTTTCCAGTCCCCACCCACTTGATTTCAATGTGTTAGTGATTTTCAGCTTGAAAATGGTAAACAAGGCCACAAACTCGAGCTAAAATATTTGCTGGATCATGCGTATGAAGTGCTGTTAGCAAATATCAAAATGGAATGCCAAAGGTGGCCAGAAAAGCTTTCAATATGGGGGAGGTCTGGAACCCAGTATGATGCCATGGTAACAGAACTGTTAAGCTCATATTGTGGAGAACATTTAGTAGAATCTTACTGCAAAAAATAAAAGATTTCTGATACAAATTGGCTGAGATATCTCTTTTCATCATATTTGAACATAATTTGGTTGAGAGTATGACGTCATCACTTGGCTAATTTGCATATTTCAAAAACTCGAATATCTCTGGAACGAAAATAGATATTTGAAAAAAGTCAACACCATTTTTCTCCTCACGCAGACTACTTGTTTATGTTTCAAAATGGCTTAGATAGGAAAGATACGATTTTCGTCATAGTACCACTTTAAAACTTGTTTTTTGTCTGTACAAACTTTAAGCCTTCAAAAAATCTTTAAACCACGCAAGTGACAAAATCGGTCATATTCGACTGCAAGTTTTCCATTCTAGTGATAAACTATTAAAGAAGGACAAAGAACAACTATTCTCGACTGGTGCGAGTTGCTCTCTATTGAATGTCTCTGTTCATACCAAGTGACCAAGTCGTTCAAAGAGCTTATAATTGTTAAGAGCAACTTTTCCCCAAATGAAAACTTGCCAAAAGTCACAAAAGCTGTGGGGAACATAACTACCTGGACAGCTCCATTCTGCACACGATTTGACTTGCTGAGCTTTTCCAGCGCAAGAAATTGGAGCGACATCTTCCCTTTGATCACATATTCTGATTCGCTGACGTGTTCCAGTACCGCATGTTTTAGTGCAGTCTGTCCATGAACTCCATCGAGACCATTTGGATTCTGCAATGTAAACAAGGTCAAACAACGGCAATAAAAGAGATCGTTACGTACACTAAAAGATAGATTGCTGTACTGTAGATATTATTTAGCTTTCAAACCTTTTAAACTACATGCTGTGGGAAAACAACTAACTTCAAAACTGGATATTCACGGTGAACGGAGTGAACCAAACCAGGCGCGTTCAAACTTATCTAAAGGTCTAGCAACCAGATTACACAAATTGCAGACTAGGGCTGTTCCAGACGATTTCACGTATTTTCAAGACGACAAAAACGGTAAACTTTCAAGACGATTTATTCTCAACAAAACGACAACAACGTAATGCGGCACAAAGTCAAAACGGTACAAAGGTCAGTCCATCACGTGTAACGCAATGTGCCACGTGTCGGAGTTTTGGCGCGAACAAGGGCTGGTAGGGTAATTTTAAGGGCTGTCTATGATGCAAGCTCAAAAGTAGCCTGTTCCAGGCTCTCAGATGGTCGAGAAAACGAAAAGAACTGCGTGTGAAAAGCGAGTGGGGGCTTGGGTCGAGGCGAGGCGGAGAGCCTGTAAGCATCTCTCTCTCTGTTTCTTTAATTTTCATTCCGGTATACCAGCTCCTGGTATACCCTCTGATTGGTCAATTTTGACAGTTTACATCAACACTTTCGTAATCAAAAACGGAGCACGAAAGAAAGAGGTCAATTCTGTCGCCGAGTGTCTCAAAGTATTCCCAAACGTACAAGCCCTCAGATTCGAGCAAAAGTTGTGTCTGTTCGACTTTAATAAGTCGAAAAAACGATCCGTTTGCAATGCTTCCAACTGGTTTTGGTAAAAGCATAAATTTTCAGTTACTGCCGCGCGTTGCGAAAGCGCTTCAATGTTGTGATAGGACATCTCTCCACAACGCTTACAATATAGCATCACCGGGTACGATATACTGTATATAGTTCGCATTTGACACAACTATTATGTCCCATGCACGCCACAATTGTTAGCATTCAACGGCGCTCTCTGAAAACTCTGACGAACGAGAAAAATACAATATTTTGTTATTCTTTCTATGCAA
>JALIRR010003779.1:37500-40873 GCA_023091755.1 Montipora sp. Colony 1 RG-2022 | reverse complement strand
CACAGCTATGCATGGCTCTCCACAGCTATACGTTGCACTGCACAGCTATACATGGGTCTCGACAGCTATACATAGCCCTACACAGTTATACATAGCCCTAAACAGTTACACATAGCCCTCCACAGCTATAGTTGCAAAGGTCTTTCCGCTTTTTAAATCATGTGAACGTAATGATCCAAATAACTTTAGGCCGATTTCTGTGTTGCCAACTGTTGCCAGAGCTTTTGAACGATTAGTTTATGAGCAGATGTATACGTTGCACTGCACAGCTATACATAGCCCTCCACAGCTAACAAGGTAGCTCTTCATCTGCTAAAATATATCATCTAAAATAAAAATAAAGGTAAAAAAAAAAAGTAAAAAAGTAATAAAAATACAATAATAAAAATAAATATATCTATTTACAGTGCATAATAGAAACGTTAAGCTAAAAAATTATCTTTGACCTTTTTCATTAAAAACTTAAAAGTCATCTTAGAAAACTGGTTAAAATCAAGACAGTTCCTTACACATCCAGGTAAAATGTTAAAGCTTTTAGCAGCTTGGTCTTGATAAATATATGACACTAGTGGGATTTCAAGCTGCATAGCTGCACTGGACCTCAGCGTTCGATTGTGCATAAATTGCTTCAGTCGCAGGTAACCTGGCCATTCACGAGAATAAATCGCCTTATGAACTAGCTTTAACAGCTGCCATTCGATATGTTCTTTAACTGGTAGCCAACTTAGCTTTATAATATCCTCCCTTTCAACAAATTTACCTACAACAAAGCTCGCGCATGCCGTTTGAATTCTTTGTAGGCGTTTAACAAGGTAATGTGGTAAATTATGATAAACAACACAATTGTAGTACAACTTGGAAAGTACTAGGGCCTGAACTAACTGCTTGCGAATATGAAATGGAAGAAAGTTCCTCAATTTCTTTAAGATTCCAAGAGTGCGATAGCAAGAAGCTGAAGTTTGCTTGACATTTTCTTCCCATTTTAGGTTGTGATCAATATGGGTCCCTAAAAGTTTTGCCGAAGATACACGTTCTAAGGATATACTTCCAACTCTTAAATCAATGTCAATGTTATTAAGTTCATGATAGGAAGAAAGTTTAGTGGAAGATAATAACATGTACTTCGTTTTGCTGGGATTTAAAGCCAGATTTGCTTCATTAGCCCAACATTGCAGTTTATCCACATTACGTTGCACTGAAATAATGCAAGATGTTAGTTCAGCAGGCTTCGATGCTTGATATATGGTTGTGTCATCAGCATATTGATGGCAAGCACAATCGAGTTTCCCTTGGAGATCAGCAATATATATGTTGAAAATGAGAGGACCCATGATCGAACCTTGTGGGACTCCAAAGCTAATACTGACAGATTTTGAAATCCGGTCATCGATTTGAACAAACTGCTCTCTTCCACACAAGTAGTTGACTGTCCATTTAAGGTATGACTTTGAAAATCCGAGAACATTCATTTTCTCAAGCACAGACTTATACTTGACAGTGTCAAAAGCTTTCGAGAAGTCAGCTAAAACAAGCAGGGTGCATTCGCTCCGATTCATTGCTTTCAATATGTCATCACGTATGCCTAATAAAACAGATGTTGTAGAGTGGCCTTTCCTAAATCCAGAAATATTGTCCTCGAGGAGATGGTGATTTTCCAAAAACTCAACAACTTGGTTGTGAACAAGCCTCTCGTAGATTTTAGACAAAACGGGCAATATAGAGATTGGTCGAAAATCATTGTTATCTTGAGGACTATCCACTTTTGGGATTGGAGTTATACGAGCTTGTTTCCATTTATCTGGAAAGTCACACAATGTAATAAATGAGTTAATTATGTGAGTTAAAGGGCTCGCAATATATTCAGCAATAGGCTTTAAAAATTTTGTTGGAATTAGGTCAGGACCTGTGGATGTGTCTGATCGTAGGTGCTTTAGCTCACGTAGGACCTCATGGAATGTAACAAGCCTTAAGGTAAAGCTGTCATTTCCTGTCAGAGACTCTTCGGGTTGCAGTGCATCCAAGAAGGCTATCAGGTCTTCTTTAGTGTCAGATGTTTGGACACCAGTAGTTCTCGTGGCTGTACTTGCAAAGTGTTCATTTAGAGCATCTACATTGCACCTCAAGGGTGTAGGAATAGCCATACACAGTTATACATAGCCCTACACAGTTATACATGGCCCTCCACAGCTATACATGGCCCTCCACAGCTATACATGGTTCTCCACAGCTATACATAGCCCTCCACAGTTATATATAGCCCTCAACAGCTATATATGGCTCTCCTTAGCTATGCATAGCCATACACAGTTACACATAGCCCTACACAGTTATACAAGGCCCTCCACAGCTATACATAGCCCTCCACAGCTATACATGGCTCTCCACAGCTATACATAGCCCTACAAAGTTATACATAGCCCTACACAGTTATACATAGCCCTCCACAGCTATACATAGCCCTCCACAGCTATACATGGTTCTCCACAGCTATACATAGCCCTACACAGTTAAACATAGCCCTACACAGTTATACATGGCCCTCTACAGCTATACATGGCTCTCCACAGCTATACATGGCTCTCCACAGCTATACATGGCTCTCCACAGCTATACATAGCCCTGCACTGCTCTGCATGGCTCTCCACAGCCATACGTTGCCCTCCACAGCTATACATGGGTCTCGAGAGCTATTCATAGCCCTCCACAGCTATAAATGGCTCTCCACAGCTATACATAGCCCTACACACTTATACATAGCCCTACACAGTTATACATAGCCCTCCACGGCTATACATAGCCCTACACAGTTATACATAGCCCTCCATAGCTATACATAGATCTTCACAGCCATACATAGCCCTTCACAGCTATATAGACTACGAGTAGTCCTTCTTTCGCTTTGTCCCTCTAGCGAGACGCGAAAGAAACCCGCGAGAAAATAAAAAGGCCGCACGAGATCCTAGGTGCGAAAAGCGAGCTTAAAACTTTAAGGTAAAAGGCTGCTAGAATTTTGAATCTAAAAGTTTTGATTTGTTTAATCATCGTCATCACTCTGATGATCAAACAGATAGAGAACGTTTAGACTCATCATTTTAACAGCTTTTTACCTATGAGCATACTAGAGTACTGCTAGCGTGATCTCCTTGGCTTGATGTGCATGGTCATGTATACCTGTATAGGGTTATGTATAGCAATGTATACCTGTGTAGGGTTATGTATGGCCATGTATGTATACGTGAGTAGGGTTATGTATGGCCGTGTATACCTGTGTAGGGTTATGTATTGCCATGTAGACCTGTGTAGGGTTATGTATGGTCATGTAGACCTGTGCAGGCCATGTATAGTGAATCAGTAAACGTATCTACGTCTAAGA